>MU227552.1:945978-981162 GCA_018584345.1 Thuja plicata
TGCAAGCAGAGAAAATCCTGGATTCACGAGTTCAGAAGACAACTCGATGAAGGGTATACAGAGAATACCTTGTCAAATGGTTAGGGTTACCAGAAGTAGAAGCGACATGGATGGACGAAGAAGACTGTAGAAAATAAGGAATTAGTTCAGCATTGGTGCTGACTAATTCAACCTAATTTCTTCCTTCGTAGAGGGGGGAGTATGGTGCAGAGCACCCTAGGGTTTTGGCTCCGAAGCCCTAGCTATTTAGCAATGGTGGTCTGGGAGAAGATCACAGTTAGTAGTCAGTCTTTTTCCTAAACCTTAACAATTCTTAACTCCTAGCACAAGAGCGGGCTAGTTGCACAGTCGGCAAATGATCAGCGGTTAACGTGAAACAGTCTGCGATTACATGACAACGGCTGGTCGCCAAGTCGGGAGATGATCGGTGGTTGGCATCAAACAGTCTGTGATGACACGACTAAGGCTTGTCACCAAGTCAGAAGATGCTCAACGGTTAACGTGAAACAATCTGCGATTACACGACAACGACTGGTCGCCAAGTCGGGAGACGATCGACGGTTGGCATCAAACAGTCTGCGATGACACGACTAAGGCTTGTCACCAAGTCAGAAGATGCTCAGCAGTTAAAGTGAAATAGCTTGCGATGAAGTGACAATGGTTATCGTGAAGTTGGCAGATGCTCGGTGGTTAGGAGGAAACAGCTGGCGATGAAGCGACAAGGCTTATCGCGAAGTTGGCAGATACTCAGCAGTCAGTAGGAAACAGTTGGCGATGACGCGACAAGGCTTATCGCACAGTCGCAGGATGAACGACGGTTAGTTTGAAACAGTCACGACAACGCGACGACAGTGTATCGCCAAGTCACAAGAAGGTCGGCGGTTAAGTTACTAAGTGCTGCGATAACGCGACAACAGTGAGTAGCAAGGTCGCAAGATCACAGGCGGTTAAGATACTAAGTGCTGTGATAATGCGACAATAGTGAGTAGCAAGGTCACAGGAACACAGGTGGTTAAGTCACTTAGTGTGGTGATGACGCGACAATAGTGGGTAGCAAGGTCGCAGGATCACAGGCGGTTAAGTCAAAAAGTGTTGCGACAACGAGATGACTATGAGTTTGCGTGATCGCAGGATAACAAGCAGTGAAGTTTATTAGTACTGCGATATCGTGACTAAAGGAAGATTTGACTTGTCAACATCACAGAGGGAATTGGAAAAGTCAGTGACACAGAGGAAAAGGATGTCCACGTTGATGGCCATGCAGAGGAAGATCTTGATGACAGTTACAGGAAGAAGATGAAGAGCCGAGGTAGTTAGAATCTTCAGACGACAGGTAACCTAGAAATGGTTACAAATCAAGA
Organism: Thuja plicata; assembly: GCA_018584345.1. Lineage (NCBI taxonomy): Eukaryota > Viridiplantae > Streptophyta > Pinopsida > Cupressales > Cupressaceae > Thuja > Thuja plicata. The sequence continues at coordinate 947,340 of MU227552.1, forward strand.
AGAGGCCGAATATATAAGGCAGGAAGAAAACTCATACCGGAGGTTGGAGAAGTTGGAGAAGTTAGAGACTGAGTAGACTAGCGAAGAAGATTTCAGTTTGCTTGTAATTTTCAGATTTTCAATAAAGAATAGTTCTTGCATGTTCTGTGTGTTCTTTGTATTTTGTGCAAACTCCTGTAGAGTAGGATTTTGAGTTCAGTCAGGTCTCATGGATGCTTTTTGACTCTTATAATCCATCCTATGGAGTGTGATCGTCAAGAAGCATCCCTCATGTATTTTATTTCTGTTTCTGTGTTTGGGATTGAGAAGAGGCTAGTTAGAATTGTAGACAAGTCCTAGGGGAGCTAAATGGTCCGGCTAGGGAACTTGTAGGAGAGAGAGATAGCAGGAGAAAGTGCATGACTGACTTTATTCAGTCATGGAGAGGAAGATAAGGTAGAGAGTGAAGTATTTCGGTGGGTAGGAAACCTAGGAGAGAGGGAGCATAGAAATCCTTCTAGTCAGGGTCTGTGAGTAACCCTGAAGAGACTCAAGTGTGAGTCTAGAGGATCCTGTAGTGAATAGGGTCCAATGTGAGATTCCTAAGAAAGAGTAGGAGTCTAGGAGAGCAAGGTGACCTCCCCATCAGTTATTGCCCCTAAAAACTTGCGGAGAAGGCTTAATTTGAATGCATGCAAAAATAGACAACTTGGATAGTGGGTTAAAAACCTTTCATTAAGCTGATACAATGGGTCTCAGCCCTCAAAATTCATTTTTGATGTGTTTTGAAGATAGCCATTTGGAGGTGTTTACCTAAGTCAACATTTTTGCACATTTCCCAGTTTTATTAAGTGACTCACTTTGAATATTTTTATCTTTGACCGGATGGATAGGAATGACATTAAGGAGTGTTCCCAAGTGTTTTAGGCATGAAAGTGAACCTCTATGCCCATTTTCAGACCCATGTGAGCTCAGTTGATAATTTTTCCAAAGCCATTCCGTTGGCATTTTATTCTGGTTTCCTGGGTGTCAAATGCAAAATTGCAAAATGACCTACTTTGAGGTCTTTCAAGTTCTACCCAGCTGAATGTTGTACATAAATTAAAGCTCGCATGCATTGCAAACTTGGAAGTGAACTTCTCTGAAGAGTTTCAGAGTTTGGTCAATCCATTTGACCACTTTGCTCAACCCTTTCCAAAACCATTTTCTGCATTTTTACTGTTTTGTTTTTAGAAAGTAGTTGAATTGCTGACTTTGCAGATTAGTGCCGGTTGACCAGTTGACCATGGGGATAAGTTAATTGAAGATTAATTTTCCTTATGTGAAAGTGAATCCATGACCAAGGTTCCAAATTATAAGGATCTCTTTTGATAGGTTTGTGGAATCAGAATCTAAAGGTGTTTTATGCAGTTTCCCAGTATGTGCAGAGTTGATTGTGCAGAACAGTTATATTCAGAGGTTTTTAAATTTGTATTGAATGAATGTCTGGAGATGAGAGTTGTTCCTTTACACTCCTTATATGTTAAGTCTTCTACCATGATCAGTGTTTGGGCCTCAAGACATAAGTCTCTATTTTTGCAGAGGCTAATCCTAATGTAGTTTCTATTGATTTCCAGATTGCACTGTGAAGTGTTTTCCAGGCAGTCAACTATGTGGATTGATATCTTAATGTCAGATTACCTCCATACTGAGTGATTGGGTTCTCTGAATTATGGGCATGTACATCTGTAATCATGATGAATTTTAGAGCTTCAAGGATTATTTTAGTATTTTTAAGAAGTCATTTCCAAAATCAGTTTCTTTTGTTCTAACATGTGCAATTGCAAAAATTAGTAAGTTGCCAACTTTGACAATTAAAATATCTCACCATAGGAAATGTCAAGAAAAGATATTTTGCAGGATGATCGTTGGCATAGCAATGTTTGTGTTCACCAAGTCTCCACATCTCATCCCATTATTTGGTCAGTTTTTTGGGCCAGTTCTAGATGGCAGTTGTTATTTTGGGGTAGGTGTAAAAAATTACTAGAAGTGGTTTTGGGTGGTCGCATGTTCAATGTTTTCAATCTCGATCACACATAGAGGCATTTTCTGATCACTTTGAACTCCAGTTGGAGTTTAACAGAAAAGGAGTTTTGACATGATTTTAAATGACATTTTATTTTAAATCATTGCGATTTAAATCATAATGCTTTCTGAATCAAAGTGAAGTTATTTAAATCGCTTGATTTAAATAACTAATAATGTATTAATGAACAAATGCCAGGTGGATTTTGAAGAGAGTGCCTTTAAAAATTTCAACCAGTGTCAAAGGAGAAGTCTGCGTAGGTGTAAGATCAAATTCTACAACCTTGCCAACAACAATACTTGTGCAATGTTTGATTGAGGAGGAAATATGGGTTTATAAACCTTAAAACACAATGTATATTGGCAGGAATATCTAAGGTCTACGCAAGTCAGTGCCAAAGGAGGAGTGCACAATAACCACCAATGAAATCTGTGCATGGTAAGTAGCATTGGAAGAAGACAAAAAGTTTTGAAACTTTAAAAACCACCAAACCATTGAAATTGGCATGTGTTTTAATTATTGAAAGAAGAGGCTACGCAAAAACATAACATGGAATAAGGGTTTAAAAAAACAACAAGCAAAGGCAATTGGCAGATGTTAAACCAATTCCATATCCTCTGCCAACAAGTATGTTGCGCAATGTTTTCATTAGAGGAGGTCAGCGTAATGAGTTGGCAATCAAAAATTCATTAAAAACTTTAAAACATTGCAAGTATATGGGAGGAGAATTGCGCAAGCATGCACAAAGTCTACAATAGAAACCTTAACCAAATGAAATTTTGGATGGTTGCGTAGGAATTCATAAGGCCTGCAAAATATTTCATGGTGTCTACGTAGAGTTTTGGCAAGGAGGAGAGTCTAGCCTTTTAAGGAAAATGCATTTTGGCAGGTGTAAAACTAAATTCAACAACCATATAAAGCAACTGGCCTGCGCAATCTTTGATTAAAGAGTTCTGCAAATGACCTGCCCATTGTCTTAAAGGCCTGCACATGAGAGGGAGGGTGTTGCATTTAAAAAATCTTAATGCAAACTCATATTGGGACATTGGCACGTGAATTATTTGACAAAATGTTTTAAGAGGTGTAGTGTCCCAGCAAAAATGATGGAATCATGGATAAGGCAGCACGTAGGTTGAAGTTTTGAAAATATTGCTTGTTGCACATTATCCCACATGTGTTGGATAGCTATGTTTAGTATAGTTTTTATATCAAAGCTCTCAACTTACAATATGAAGTAAGATCTAAGGGCTCTTTGGTGAGTGCAGCAATTGGGGTGTGGACATTATGCTTGGCCAGAGGTAGATATAAATAAAATTTTGATGCGCATGAGAAGTAACCTTTAAAAGTTGCAAAAATTTAGTCCCACATTGACTGGGGGAGGGAGAACTTGAATGTTTATATACAATAAAACTTGCATAGTGTTATGAAGAAAGAGCCCAGAGGCTCTAGACGATGCACCCGTGTGAAAGAGGCACCTTGGGAAGCGTTCCCAGTCAACCAGTTACTAAACTTTGTAGGTGAGGTGGCACGTAGGTGGCGATGATGTGGAAGTAGATGGACAGGTAGTGGCTTGTCACGCACTCACAAAAGAGAAGAAGGATCAGAGAAAAGGCCTGCGAGTGTGCGGGATACTGATATGTGGTAGTTGGTCATGCAGTCACATAGCAGGCAGGCGGTGTTGTCGTGTAGTCACGAAGCTAGGAAGGCGGTTAGAAGATAACTGATGAGCGTGCGACTAGTAGTTAGTTGCATAGTCGCGATGATTATGAGATTTTAGTAGTTAATGCCATGAGTGCACGACATAAACGCTAGTGGTTAGTCACGCAGGTCAAGTGGAGCTAATCAAATCATGACACTTGGTGGATTCTGGTGAGTTCTGGGGGAAAAAGCGCAGAAAAGAAGAATTTAAAAGACTATAGAAATGTGCAGGTATATCAAAGGAAAATAAGATCAAATTTGCATAGAAAAGTGTATTAAATGCAAAATTTGAAGGAATGTGCAAGTTAAAACATAGTCTTATTCTATAGTCTGGTGAAATATATTTTATTTCAAATTTGAAATATGCTTTCACGAGAGTTTTTCCAGAGCAAGTGGAATCAAATTTGTTGAAGATGATGATTTTCTCAGAGGAGAAGATATTTGTTAAAGCGGACATGTGTCATTTAGGTTGAAATTGATTTTCCAATTCTCTATATCTTTCTTCTTCTCAATTGTACATGGATGGTGAAATGAACACGACTGGGTAGTTTCTTGATTTTGAAGTTTTGTTTTTCTGAGTTCTTTGTCTTGTAAATGTATTGAATCAGATAGCAATTTAATGAAAAACAATAGAATCCCTTTTCAATACTTGTTGATGTCTTTGTGTCAGGTCTTGAAATGTTGTGTGTTAATCTATAAGGCATTTTAACGTACTGGTTATAAGGTTGCTGTGAATTTGTTTTGAGTTTCTTTCCAGGAGGGAGTAAATCTTAGAGACAAGTTCAGAGGGTTCAAGGTTTGCACATGAATTTTATGTCTAGGTGTTGGAGTGAAAAGAGTGGCTTGTAAGGCACTTCACTTGGTTTTTGTTTGTTTGGAATTAGAGGGTTTTCTATGTATTTATTTTATTTGACTTTGTTGCCCAATAGATAAGACACTGGTCTTTACTGGTCTAGCACTTTTCATCATCAATCAATAAAATATTGAACAATCTTTTATCTTTCTGTTTTAAGAGCTTTAAATGATTGTCAGATCTAGTTTGATGGGCAAGAATTCATCCCATGACTCACTGAAAGAAGTGAATCCAATAGGTGCACCCGCATGAGCCTTTGAGCTTTAGGTGAAGGAGGATTGTTTGATCTTCGTTAATTGGTCTTTTCATTGATAGAATCAAGAAAAAGTGCTAAAAAAATGATGACTCTATTGGGGAATGGTTGTAATCAATCATGTTTCAATCTGTCCTAGATTCTCTGGTGCATAAATTTTCAAATCTTTCAATCCAGTTTCAAGTTAGCCCATCCGAGTCGCACTAATAGAATGACGACTCTACTGGGGAATTGCTGAAGTAGAATGGTTAGTGAGTGTAGGAGAGTTGTTTCCTTGCTTTGCTGTGTTAACCCCAAAATATGGTTGAGAGAAAGAGTCAAGGTAAGTAGAGTTTGAAATTTATTTCAAATATCTATAAGAATAGATTGGAAGTGATTTTATTGCAGTAATTATAAAAAAGATTGTGCAGCTTTGCTAGTTGGAGAAAACCCAGAAATAAAATATATGTGTCAAATGGATTTTGCTATTTGAAAATTTTCCTCTGCAAGGAGGTGGCGACTCTATGTGAAAAGAACCTGATGGAGCTATAAAGAAGGCTCTAGATCTGCCAAGTTTCCAGTCAAAGAGAAATGAGCAGTAACTTCAATTTTACTTCCAGGTAATCCACATGTTTTCATGTGAAAGAAAAGTTCCTTATAAGGTGAATAAGTCACTAAAGAAAGGAAATTAGTTGTGAAGCTTGTCATACTTCTTGGTTTAAATTTCAATAATCAAAATGAGACGTATGTTGTTGTTATGAGAAGTTAGTGATTGCATAGTTAGATAAAACAAATTGTGATAGAATGAGATGTATTGCTAAGTGAGTGGTTCAATAGAGATTCTAAGTTTAATGTATCTAGATGTGTTTCCTCGATCTGTAAATAATACGGCAAATCTTGAAGAAATTGATAGGGAAAATGCATTGTTAAGAAAAATTCTCCAACAGGAAACCATATTGTTTTTAAGAATGCTGATAGGAGAAAGGAAGGAAGAATTAGTGTATTTTTTATAAAAGGTTTTGTAATGCCTTTGATGAGATTCCAGTGGATGTTGAATTTGAAGGATCAACATGTATTGATTTGTTTCTAGAGCTTTGTGTACTTGAATGAGCCCATTGGTCTGTATCCCTTAGAGAAGAAGGATTAGGCGTGCTATAAAATGGATGAATTCGATTGAAAATTTGAATCTAGTTATGTAGAAAATGTTGAATCTGATTATGCTAGTGATGTTGAATCTGATTATGCTGATGATAATGATTATGATTCTGACAGTGAAGTCAATCAACAACAAGATGCTGAAGATGAATTTATAGTTGGAAATGTTTCCATTCAGCCTATAGATTTTTCTTCTTCTCAGCATAATGATAATGCAATTTTCTTGTCTCTGTTTAAAGAAAAGTTGTATGAACAACAAGAGGATGATTATGATGCATACGTAATTTATTGTGATGATTCTTTTGCATGAAGTGATATGAGTCAAGAATTTGTAGTCCTTGTTTCCAATGAGGAAAATATTTGCAGCATCAAGCAAGAGACCAAAGAAGGTGAAAATGAAGTTCAATGCCCACTAAGCAGTGAAAAAATATCAGAACTTTTAGCTGATGATTTTCAGAGGTATGCACCTAATTTAAACTCTACTTTGTAGTGTCCGGTTGATATATGTTTTGATAAAGCTGATATGCTGATGGGTGTGAAGTATGATATATATTTTGATTTTTCTTTTCCTACCCCTGAGTCAAATAATGTGCAAGTTCAAAGTGCACATAAGTGTGAAATTTTTTCTTAATTTGTATATGATGAGTATGAAGACTCATACGCTGATGTAAGTTTTGACTCGGGTGGACTCGACATGAAAGAATCTGATGCTGACCTTTATTTTGAAAAAAAGTGATAAATCTGAATGTGTTTTCTTAGATTTACAAGTGATAAGTGAGTCATTGTTGGATAATGCATTCTCATGTTTGGAAGATGCTGGTAGAGGTTGTGATCAACAAGTTGTTTCCAATTTTACAAAAAAAGTTTTTATTTGGATGTGTTTCATTCTAGTTTGCAAGTTGTTGTTATAAATGCGATTCATTTTTTGGTGCAAACTAGTATGCAGAATGCATCTGATGTTTCCACCTGTGTGAAGGGGTTGGATTTTTTCTCTTTTCATCTTATTGGTAGTAGTGAAGGGTGTGACAATTTAGCATTGCACAAGGATCAACATTCTCAACAGTCTAATGACTTTATGTTGCCAGTTGGCGGTGAGTATGTTGATGTCATTTTGTATGGTATGATGAAAACATATGGAAACATTTATGGTCATGTAGTTGGAAATAGTGATTAGAACTTTCAATACCTTGGTGTTTTTGAGGCACCTAATAGCAATGAGAATGCTGATTTTTGTTTAAATGATATGCTAATAAGAAATTGCAGCGTGATTGATCAGGCATATGACAGTGGCAATTTCAGTTTACCTTTGGTACATGGAAATGAAAATTAGATATTTGACAGAGGTAAATGATGATTTCAATTTTATGACTTTGGGCCATTTGTGAATAATTTGTATATTTGTACAGTTGCTTTGCTTTCAGTTGTGTGGTGTTTGGTTTTCAATAAGGAGCCTGGTTTTTGAAGTCAAGAGAGAAGAAAGTTTAATTTTTTTTTGTGAATGGTTTGCTATACCAAGAGATTCTAGATCCTCTACATTCCCACACATACCTAGATAGAATCACTTTTAGTACTCTCAAAATTTGGAGAAATTTGGAGTGACTAGGTAAAAATTTCTCTAAGGCACAAAGTTACTGCCCCTAAAAACTTGCGGAGAAGGCTTACTTTGAATGCATGCAAAAAGAGACCTGATGTTTTTTAGGAGAAACCACTTGGAGAGTGGGTTCAAAACATTTCATTAAGATATTACAGTGGGTCTCAACCCTCATAATTTATTTTTGATGTTTTGAAGATAGCCATTTGGAGGTGTTTACCTAAATCTGCATTTTTGAACATTTCCCTGTTTTATTAAGTGACTCACTTTGAATATTTTTATCTTTGACTGGATGGATAGGAATGACATTAAGGAGTGTTCCAAGGTATTTTAGGCATGAAAGTGAAACTCTATGCCCATTTTGGGACCCCTGTGAGCTCAGTTGATAAGTGTGCCAAAGCCATTCCTATGGCATTTTATTCTGGTTTCCTGAGTGTCAAATGCATAATTGTAAAATGACCTACTTTGAGGACTTACAAGTTGTACCCAGCTAAATGTTGTGAAGAAATTAAAGCTCCCCTGCATTGTAAAGCTGTAAGTAAACTTCTCTAAAGAGTTTTAGACTTTGGTCAATCCATTTGACCACTTTTCTCAGCCCTTTCCAAAACCATTTTCTACATTTTTACTATTTTGTTTTTAGAAAGTAGTTGAAGTGCCGACTTTGCAGATTAGTGTTGGTTGACCAGTTGACCATCATAACAAGTTAATTAAAGATTAATTTTCCTTATGTGAAAGTGAATCCATGACCAAGGTTCCAGATTATAAGGATCTCTTTTGATAGGTTTGTGGAATCATAATCTAAAGGTGTTTTATGCAGTTTCCCAATATGTGCAGAGTTGATTGTGCAAAACAGTTATCTTCAGAGGTTTGTAACTTTGTATTAAATGATTGTCTGGAGATGAGAGTTGTTCCTTTAAACTCCTTATATGCTAAGTCTGCTATGAGGATTAGTGTTTGGGCCTCAAGACATAAGTCTCTATTTTTGCAGAGGCTAATCCTAATGCAGTTTCTATTGGTTTCCAAATTGCACTGTGAAGTGTTTTCCAGGGAGTCAGATTTGTGGATTGGTATCTTAATGTCAGATGACCTCCACAATAAGTGAGTGGGTTCTCTAAATTTTGGGCATGCATGTCTACAATTGTGATGAATTTCAGAGCTTCAGTGATTGTTTTAGTATTTTTAAGAAGTCATTTCCAAAATCAGTTTCTTTTGTTCTGACATGTGCAATTGTAGAAATTAGTAAGTTGCCAACTTTGATGATAAAAATCTCTCGCCAAAGGAAATGTCAAGAAATTATATTTTGCAAGATGATTTTTTACATAGAAATCTATGTGTTCACCAAGTCTTAACGTCTCATCCCATTATTTGGTTAGTTTTCTGACCCAGTTCCAGAGGCCAGTTGTCATTTTGGGGTAGGTGTACAGAATTACCAAAAGTGGTTTTGGGTGGTTGCATGTTCAATGTTTTCAATCTCGATCACACATAGAGGCATTTTATAATCACTTTGAATTCCAGTTGGAGTTTAACAAAAAAAGAGTTTTGACATGATTTTAAATGACATTTATTTTAAATCATTGTGATTTAAATGATAATGTCTTCTAAATCAAAGTGAAGTTATTTAAATTGTTTGATTTAAATAACTAATAATGTATGAATGGAAAGATGCCAGTTGGATTTTGAAGAGAGTGCCTTTAAAAATTTTAACCAGTGCCACAGGAGAAGTCTGTGTAGGTGTAAGATCAAATTCTACAACCTTGCCAACAACAATACTTGTGCAATGTTTGATTAAGGAGGAAATATGGCTTTATAAACCTTAAAACATAATGCATATTGGCAGGAATATCTAAGGTATATGCAAGTCAGTGCCAAAGGAGGAGTGCACAATAAGCAAGAATGAAATCTGCCCATGGTAAGTCACATTGGAGGAAGACAAAAAGTTTTGAAACTTTAAAAACCACCAAACCATTGAAATTAGCATGTCTTTTAATTATTGAAAGAAGAGGCTACGCATCAACATAAGATGGAATAAGGGCTGACTTAAGAATTACCACAAAAAAATGTTGAAAACAACACCTTAGGTCCCACCTAGAACATCAAAGTGGTGGAATCCAAAGGGGGAAGGGATATTCTGTCATGCTTTTTGATGGTGACAGCACACTCGTCATACTTACTCCAGATCAAACCATTTATAAAGAGGACCTCCTTTGTAATGAAATCAATGCAATATGTAGGATCCACCAAGACACCCCTAATAGAGGTGTTATTGATAGAAGTCAAGACGCAGAGGGAAGAAGGCTCTCCACCACCAGGATGACCCATATGGGTGATAGAAATTGTAGTTTTGGGCACCATCGGGGCTAGTGGAGAAATCGAAGTGATAGTCGCCATATTAATGTAGGGATTGTCACTTAACAATGAGGGAGATGATAAAGATGATTTGATGAATTTATATGAATGAGGTATAAAAGGATATGTATAGATTTTCAGCTCATTGTTTTTCTTATCCATGGATTTTTTCGGCCTTGGATTCCTATATTCAGCTTAATGGTGCCCCTGTCTATGTGGTCTTGGACAAGATGTTAAAGTTAATGTACATAACTTTTTGTGTTGTGACCATGTACATGATGATACTGGTAGTACTTTGATCTTTCATACCATCAAGGATAGGGGCGGTTATTAGGAAGAGGGAGAATCTTTGAAAGGGTTACCGAGTTGTCCTTAAGAAACCTATATAGGACACTTTCATACGAGTCAAATATCCTTATGAATGTTAGAAACCTATGTAGATTTGTCATGAAGTAACTCCTCTTGGTGGGTTATGGTAATACCATGACTTTAGCTACAGACTTATTCTTCTAAGGCCCTCTGGAACTAGAGGCCCTTCCATAGGAATTTGAAGAAGAATATCCAAATTGAGCCATAGTATGCTGATAGTTAGTTAGTGCACTACAAAGGCATGTAAAATTTTGATACCTATTTAGTGATAACTTCTCTCTTAATGCTAGCTGTAGATTTCCAATGAACATCCTTTAAAGATCAACATCAATCAAGGCATAAGGTACATTTGTACAAATTTATTGAGACCTCGAGATGAAATTAACTATCTTCTCATTTGGTTTTTTCTTATAGTGAACAAGATCTACAATTGTGACCTTGCTCCCTATATTAGCTTGGAACCAACTGAGGAAGGCATCCATTAGGTGATGAAAAGTACCAATGGAATAATTTGGAAGTGATCTATACTATTCCATAATGGTCCCTTTAAGGGATCAAGAGAATAGTTTGAGTAGTATAGAGTCTAGATTATGATAATCACTACACAGAGTTAGGAATGAATCAATGCGGAGATGAGGATCTCCATCACTATTGTATCTTTCAAACTTCAGATACTCAACCCCCTGTGGCAATAGTTTGTTCAACACTTGCATGGTTAATGGACTGCAATAGTAAAAGGGAGTTATAGAACTATGATTAGTCATACTCGATAAGTTAGCCAATTGTTGTTGCAATTGTCCCATATTATGCAATATGGTGTTCAAGATAGGATTAGCAGGTAGAGGAGGAGGAGGTGGATTGAAAAGACCATCAAGAGGGGAAAATGATTCATTGTTGAATCCTCCACCACCCCAAAACTAGAAGAATATCCTAAGGGATTCTTGCTTATGTTGACACTGGGATCAAGGTCGGTGCTTATGTATGCAACGTTAGGTTTAGTGTCTACAATATACACTAATACCCCAGACACTATGAGGTTAATATGTTCTCTAGTGAGGCCTGATTAAATTTATTTTGAGTTAGGAGGAAGGACGTGCATGTTATCATTCAATATCTTTTCCAAAGTTAAGATAACTTCAAGTCCCTCTTTCTTGGAGATCAAAAATGACCTCAGATTTTAGATGACCTCTCTAGCTTTAGAGCAGACACCCTTCTTGTTGAGGAAGGATTCAAAATCCTTTAGATTTTCCTCAAGGGAATGGATCTTATCAAACTCTATAGTGAGTTTTGATTCACAGTCCACTACAGGAGGGGAATTAGGGGGAGAACTATTTGGTGTGGAATGTTGGGATCCTACCTTCGAAGAGGTGTTAAGCCCCAATAAAGGTCTAATGTGAAAGAGAGATCCAATTTCTTCATTAGGATCCATATTTATAGAAAACATGGGACCCAACCTTGCAGGACTATATTGGTCAGGGGGAACACCACACCTCATATAAATTCACACAATAGTTCTCAAAGTGGTATGGGTTGTAAAGCTCATAGAACTTCACCACATCAGACAATCAGAAGATCTCACCAAAAGTAAGCTTCATGTCAGGTTTACTAAAATGTGGAGAAGGAAAAAGTGCACCAACCTAGAGACTGGTTAAAGTCTCAAGGGATGAGCCTTCCCTTGGGCCACCTCACTTAACTAACGTGTAGAGCTAGGGAGATTAGGTATGGTTTGTTGTAGGAGAGTAACTTGGTTATCCTTGAGTGTTTGAATGCGAGTATTTTACATAAAATAAATACCAAGTGCAAATGAACAGTGATAACTAAAGTAGATTAATTGATAAAAAATTTAGACTATCAAAAATGAAAGAACTAGACACGGAGAATAGACACTAGAATTTGTAAGCTCACTGCCTCAGACACCAGCGCGAGTCATGGATGACAGTGTATGTGAGGGATGTCAGTGCAACACAATGCATGCCTTGTACAGATAGAGTACAAAGCGTAATAACATAAACCAAACAATATAATATAATGTTAAACTAATATGCAAAGTGAAAAGGAATAATGAATTGAATGACATAGATACATCTAACTTATGATGAAAATGACAAAGAAAGGGGAAGAAGATAACTAATTTAATGGTTGATGAAACAACTTATTGAGCTCATCCTTCTACAAAACCTGCACACACAAAAATAGAAAAAATTGTTTAGGTTGTTTGGATACTTGCCTCAGTCAAGTCCTTGCTTTGGTGTTTCCACCTCCACAATGTAGCTGAGTAGACACAAAGTCAATGATAGATAACCATATTGAAAATGAGAGATACAATAACAATAAAAGGTGATATATATATAGAGAGTTGATATGCTAACAAGAACATAATAAAGCAAGGTAAAGAGAGTCCCCTCAATAAGATAGGAGCCAAATGGAGATGGTAGAGTCAATCTGAGAGCGAGTGTGAGAGTTTGAGGGCCAAAACTCTTTTAAGAATATGAAAAATGACTTGGAGATGACATGAAAATCTCAAAACTTGGAAATATATGTGAAATGGAGGTGTGCATAATGTCTAAGGAGATTGAAGAGACAACTAAGAAGGCCAAATAAAGGCAAATAAGAGGATTATAATGCATGCAAGTAAAATCATGCAAAAATGGGAACATGATTTGGGCATTACAAATGCAGGCTGGAAGTTTGTAATGCCTCAATGGTAACCTACACATATGTAGATTCATAGATGACAATGCATTGTGCAAACATATCTGTAGTGCGCATGCGTCCTGTATCATCTAGGCTGCATGGTTGAGATTCTAAAGTGGGTGCTGATACAGAAAAGGGAAATGGATGATGGAGACTATGAATAAATTGAGTCTTAGGGTAAGGTATGGGCAATGTAAAATGAAAATTTACACAAGGGTGCAATTTTGGGAAATTACAAGGATATCACTCACATTCATGATAATTTCTCATCAGGTTTACACCACCCCCTATTATAATTTGTAAAGTACGGATTATGTTTTTATGTAAATTTTTTAAATATAGTTGTGAAATAGTAGAACACTCCTTTTATGATAAATTTTGTGTTTTTTAATCTACGCATGACAAGTACAAACTATGCAAAATTTGTGCTAATATATATATGCTCCAACATATATATGTTAGTGATAGAAATAAGGCAACACCACAAAACTAAGAAGGAGGGGGGGGGGTGAATCAGTTGTGCCCAAAACTCATAAACATAAACCAACTTAGCATACCTTAAACCTTAAGCTACATATCTAATAATTAAAGATGAAACCAATGATCCATAACAACACATAAAAACATAACATCGATATTTTTTGCATGGAAACCTAGTTAGGGGAAAAACCACGGGGGGGGGGGGGGGGGGGGGANGGATGGAACCTGCTAGATATTTTTCGTACATAATCTTAATGTAGCATCAATGCTTGACTCTATGAATCCCAAGTCCTAATTCTATCAAGTAAAAGACTAACTAACAAGGGTTAAATCCTTCTTCACTTTGAGCTCCACAAACTCAGGCTGGTGTACCTCTTGTGATTTAATGCTTCACAGTAAATATTCCAGTGGATTAGTGTCTTTGAACACTAATAGTCTATATTCATACAAAATAAACCGTAAAATAAAGATTTGGTTTAGTTTAAAGATTGACAAGCAACTCTAATCCATACCAGTGCCAAATCCTAGGGTACAGAGTCAATAAGAATGCATCTCAACCATACCAGATTTATAGAAGTAATTGAAACCCAAACAAGATGCCTTACAACTTTCTCTCTGCAACTCAAATATTAAATCATTAGATTCATATATAAGTTCTAAACCCCCTGAAATATGCTTAAAGAAATTAGACTCCCCTAAGAAGTAACCTAAAAACACATATCAAAACTTGCCTTACAAATCTATGAATTTAAAATGCCTTACAAACTAAGTTCATAAGAATCCAAACATACATATGAAGAAAATAAAAAATCAAGTAGGGATCCCAAAGATATTTCTAATTATCAAGATGACTTCAATACATTATGTATCTTCTCAAACTGCTAAAACTCAAGAAATAAAGTCTAGACCAGAAATGACAATCCTACCTTGATTGATCAAAAAAATTACTGACCCTTCTATAATGAAGAAGAAATAAGATATAGGAGGGGAAAAACAAATTTCAACCCTAATTGACACCTGTCTGCTTCCAAAATTGTCTCTGCAAATATCTTCTCCTTTCCAAAATCTGATTTTATTTTCTCCAAGTTCTCTTTAACAAACTCTACCCACTTTTCCCTTTGAGAAACCTCCAATGAAAGCATATTTTCATTTTGAAATAATAAAATTTTTTCAAGAGACTACATCACTTTGTGCAAACTTAATATAGTTGTCTGTGCAATTTTGATTTTACTTGCACTTTAATACTTCTATTTATCCCAGCACATAGTTTAATCTTTAAATCCCTCTTATTATGTATTTTGCACATTTATCTCTTGCAAAAACCTATCTTCTACACATTTTTCCCAGACCTCACCATATTTTTCCATGTGTCACTTTCTAGTTCACTCTAAAATCCAACTGGGCCTGCCTAGGTTCATCATGAGATTCAGAGATCAAGCCATCTCCTGATCTCTAAATGTTTTCACTTTAGCTATCAAGATCCCAAGATTTTGAGACTGGGCTATCTCCTGATCTCTGAATTCTTTCCCTAAGCACAATTATATTGGGATATTGGGTGACTATCTATCTCAAGATCTCAGAATGTCTAGGACTTAACCACCAAGGTTAGGAGATTCGACGACTAACGTCTCTGGATCTCTGAATGCTTCTTCTAATCACAATTATATTGGGAGATTGGGTGGCTAGCTATCTCCAGATCTCAGAATGTCTAGGAATTAACAACCAAGATTAGTATATTTGGTGACTAACCATGTCTTTGGATCTCTTAATTCTTCTTCTAACCACAATTATATTGGGAGATTGGGCAACTAGCTATCTCCAAATCTCATAATGTCTGGGACTTAACCACTAAGATTAGGAGATTTTGTGACTAACCACATCTCTAGATCTTTGAATGATTCTTCTTACCATGGTTATATTGGGAGATTGCACAACTGGGATATCTCTTGATCTACGAATGCTAGCACCTTGACTATCGAGATTTTGAGATTGGGGGACCAAGCCATCTCCTGATCTCCAGATACTTCTGGCTTAACCACCATGATTACAAGATTGCGCGACTAGACTCTCTCTTGATCTCAAAATGTTTTTGCTAACTGTGGTCATCTTCCAAGATTGCTCGACTGAGGATCTCCTGATCTCAGAATACTTCCTTCCTAAATGCCATGTTGGGAGATTCAATGACTAACCACTTTCTAACTGCCTCTCCAGATCTTGGAATGCTTCCTCCTCTACCATGTCACCATTTCCATGTCACTGCCACCTTGCTTGTGTGGGCCCTGCAAATGTTTTTGGTTCCCAAAGTCACCAGCTTCCCAGGAACATCCACCAAGGCACCACCTGCATACAGGCACCAATAGCCTCTACTCTATCTTCAAATCACCATGTATGTGATTTTTCTTATAAACACCTCTGAAATCCCTCCCATAATGAATGTGGGATAAATCACAAAGCAATTTTAAGTTACTTCTCAGCCTGCGTGCAAAACTTTGGTTACCAACAACCAACACACAATTACCCCGAGCATGAGTGCTCAAAGGCTCTCTTGCCTTTCAATTCACAATGAATTGTGAGCACTTTAGTTTAAACACTGAGATCTCCCTCACCCCACCAATGTGGGATATTTGTTTCTATGGTTTTAAAGTTTCAACCTGCCCACGCGCCAAAAATTCTCTTCCTTCCTCCTGTCAAGCACAACATTCCACTAGCTGAGCACACATACTAGAGCACTGCTCTTTACTTCATGTCTCAATACTCATGCTGGATTTAAAACTCTGCACACAAAACACTCACGCACCAAGTCTATTTACACTTGCCAATGCATTTACTGAAATTTTCAAACAAATTCACCAAATCCATTTAAAATAAATTACGCAACCCTTTAAGAAACACTCACAACCTTTTGATTTGGCACAGGAAAGGAGGAGTATGGGCGAAGGTTATAGAATGACTTTACACCATCCACCTTGTAGTCACCTGAAAGATTCAAAATCTTTTCAATGAATTTTTCTTCTCTCTATTTCACTCTTCACAATTTATATCATCCCCTTTTCAATAGAGCAACCGGCTATAGGCGTATATATCCTATGGAATTTAAGAATATATAACCTCCTTCCAACTTGCATCTTTATTTTAGTCAGCATCCCAATGCAAAAAGAATAGTTGAGTATTTTGGCAAAGGTTGTGTGATTAAACTCTACATTTGCCTTGGCATGAAAGTTTAAAATCCCATTTAACATCTCCATATTGGGCATGACTGCAAATGACATCCCATGAAATTACACATTTCCTTAGGGAAATTTGCAAAAATTATTCACATGCTCTATTTTGAATCATACAGGCCAAGAGGATGCGGAAATAGATGTGGAGTCTCATTTACCTTCAATAAATCCATTTTGGGCATATCTTGTAATCACTACTAACCATAAGACCACATTTCATTGAGGCATTTTCAAACAAATCACACATTTATTCTATGTTTCCATATTTTTGTGGCAAAATGGTGCAGGAGCACCCTAGTTAACCTAAGTGTTTTTTTTGGAACTTATGGATTCCTTGAAGGTCCTAGTGGCTTTTAGGTCAAGTTAGAATCAAAGGTTTCATATTGGACACCCTCTGTAAGACCTAGTTCCAAGATTGGCATTTAATAAGCCCTTGGTAAACTATTGGTCAACTAATGTTCAAAACTTTAAAAATAGGTTATTTTCTCTATTTTAATGTTTTATCATGTTTAGATCCATGTGGGATCATAAATAATAGGTTTTTACCAATTTTGGTCACTTAGATTGAAAAGTTGCAAAATATTGCAAAATTGCTAAAACGTCGTCAAGCAAATTTTGACAAAAATTATAAAATCCATTCCCAAATGGATAATTAGTTTAAAAAGTGGATGTAACCATTTGGAATGCCTAAAAAATCCCTTATAGGTGGGTGGTAGGATAAATTTTGTAACTTGGCATTCAATACCGATAAAAATCACCATTTTCCTGCAAATTCGAGAAACAGTCAATTGGTACGGATAGGTACAGAAGGTTGGGAATGAAAGTTTGATAGATCAAGGTATTCCTATGAAGTATCTTCCATTTTATTTTGGTCTCATGTACTAATCTTATTTACATTGAAAGTTATTGTATTTTTACTCCTGTTGCCTGGTTTGTAGGCCCCAAATCAGTGTTTCATCAAAAATTGTACATATTTCTTGTTTCCACCATGGGAATCTAATGAAGCTTGGTGGAAATAATGTATTGACAATGCTCTTTAATATTATTCAGGTAAGGTTTGACAAAATGCAGGGAGATGGGTTTTCCATGATGCCCTAGGTGTACATATCCATGTGTGCACCAATCAAGCGATTGAGTACAATCCACAAAAATCACCATAGGAGATTGATCAAGACCTAAATTTAAGTCTTAGAGGTCCTTATGCATCCCTTCACATGATCCAAGTGTTTTATTGGGACCTTTTTGTACAGAAGGGGTACCTATAGTGTAATTGGAGGCCTAATTAGCCCTATTTGTTTAGGCAAAACAATGTGTCTTTCCATTTTCATTTTACTTCCAAGCATTGGTGCTTTGGTATAATCCATTTGGCCATAAGGGTACTTGAATATCTACTTTTTTTAGGGGGTTATGTGGAACACTTTCAAACTAAGCCCTAATTTCCATTTGAAAAGGCTACAAGCCTAGGAGGGGCTTATCATAGCAACCATGACTAAATTAGTGTACATGGTGGGTAGGATCATTGGACTCTTGTCTTAGGGACCTAAATAGACCAAATAATTGAGCATAGGTCACCCCTAGTCCCTGCAGTCATTGGATGGGGATTTGTTGTCAAATTGGTGTAAGTGCCTAATAAGCCAACCATTGGGAGTTAGTGTTGGAGACTTGATTGAACCTAGTGATTAGGTTGTCCTATTGGGAATAGGTTGTGATAACCTAGAAACAAGTCATTTATGCACTTGTGATAAGTGTAGAGGCACTTTACCTCTTGGTGTTGAAGATTTGGAGGATACCTAGTCCTTTTAGGGCTTCTGATTGTCCACTCTGAATCAAGTGGTATCAGAGCTATGTCTGCTCCTAAGGATGAAAAAATCCTTGCAAGGGTTAAAAACATGGAACTTACAAGGATAGTGAGAGAATAGAAGGCAGTGAATGCAGCCCTGACCAAGAGGGTTCAATAACTTGAGAACAAGGCAGAGAGTGGAAGATAAGACATGTCTGACGGTGAAGAAGGGAGTGAAGAGGAAGATGACACTCCTAATCTGGATGAGAACATTCCCATAGACCAAAGACCCCTCTTAGATGACTTAAAGTCTATGGGGAGAAGAACCACGGAGGAGAAGTTGGACTTACCAACTTTCAATGGAAAGATGAATGCAAATTTGGCCTTAGATTATTGAGGCTTTGACAAGATTCTTTGCGTATGGAGACATTTATGAGAAGCAAAGAGTTAAGATGGAAAAATACAAGTTGAAGGGAGTAGCCCTAACTTGGTGGAATTTCATCCAAATAGAGAGGGTGAAGAATGGTAGACGCATGATCACTTCATGGAACAAGATGATAGCATTGATAAAAGAGACATATGTACATGAAGATTATGGGGTACAACTCCATAGAAGGAAGTAAAACCTAAAGAAAAAAGACATGGATGTAGGCTCATACACCGAGGAGTTCCTAAAACTATGCATGAAGACCAATGCAACAGAAAATGAGGAAGAAAAACTAGCAAGATACATGAATGGTCTCAAAGTGTCCATTCAAGAAGAACTAAGCCTACACAACCCTACATCAGTAAAAAAATGTTATCAGATGGCAATCAAGGTAGAGGAGAAATGGAAAAGAAAGAAAGAATTTGGCAAAGGAAAGAACAATGATGGTGGAAAGAGTTTCAGAGGAAGGGGTACCTCTTGGAATAGAGGATAATACAGTGGCAACAACAACAAGACCCCTTACCAAGGCCAAGGAGACAAAGAACATGGTGAATCCAATTTCAGAGGGAACTTTTGAGGAAGGAGACCCTTCAACAGAGGAAGAGGAAGAGGAAGAGGAAATGGACCTTTTAAATTTTACTACTGCAACCAACTTGGACACCATGCAAGGAGATGCCCGGAGAAAAGAAATAACAACAACCATGGAGAAAGGAGGACACAAATCATTCAAGAAGAAAAACAAGAGGATGACACCAATCCAAGGGATTTAAAACCAGAGGAAGGAGCATGTTTTCTGATGAGGCAAGCTTTCCTACAAGTACCACAAACCCATGAACCACCTCAAAGAAAGAGCCTCTTCAGGACAAAGATCAAATTCCATGGAAAGGTATGTAATCTCCTTATTGATTCAGGTTCAACTTTAATTTTGGTGTCTCTTGAAATAGTCCAAAAATTAAACTTATCTAAGAAGCCACACCCCTTTCCCTACCATGTCTCCTAGTTAACCAAAGGCCAACAAACTCTAGTAACTGAACAAGCATGGGTAGAATTTGCTATAGCAGATTTCAAAGATAAAGTACTTTGTGATATAGTATAAATGGATGTTTCCCACATCTTACTAGACAGACCTTGGCAATATGATGTGGATGCCACACATCATTGTATGAATAATACCTACTCCATCACCAAGAATGGGGTAACTTTAACCATGAAGCACCTACCTGATGCTAAAACTGAGAAAGAACCTACTGTTATCACCATAGGTGAAAAGGAAATGTTGCAAGTATTGAAAGAACCTGAGACTAAAGGTTTTGTACTAATCTCTAAACCCAAGGATAGCATAAGATCTGATGATAAGGATCCCATACCAAACAAAGTTAAGGAAATGTTAAAAAAATAGAGTGATGTCACTGCTAGTGACTTGCCCACAAGCCTCCCTCCCTTAAGAGAAATTAGTCATCAAATAGACCTAATGCCTAGTTCTTCCTTACCTAATAAGGCTCCATACAAGATGACACCTGCTCAGCATGCAGAGATTAAAAAAAACGTCAATGAACTGTTAGAGAAAGGACTGATTCAAAAGAGCCTTAGCCCATGTGCTGTCCCATCAGTCCTAGAACCCAAGAAAGATGGAAAGTGGAGGTTATGTACCGATAGTAGGGCCATAAACAAAATAACCATAAGATACAGATTTCCCATTCCAAGAATGGAAGACTTACTTGATCAATTAGGCACTGCTTGTTACTTCACCAAGATAGACTTAAAATAAGGATATCACCAAATCAGAATAAAGTCAGGTGATGAATGGAAGACTGCATTTAAAAAAATGAGGGCCTTTTTGAATGGCTTGTCATGCCTTTTGGGTTAAGAAATGACCCAAGCACATTCACGAGGCTCATGAATGGGATTTTCATTGATTTTATCAGAAAGTTTGTAGTAATATATCTTGATGACATACTAATTTACAGTCATAACAGAGAAGAACATCTTGGACATGTGGAACAGGTTTTGAGGAGACTTCATCAACACAAGTTAGTGATTAACTTGGAGAAGTGTATGTTTATGAAGAAGGAACTTGTATTCCTAGGGTTTGTCATCTCACAATTAGGCACCCTAAAATGGACCCTGAAAAGGTTGAAGCAATTGTCAACTGGCCTCCACCAAAGAACCAAGGTGATGTTAGAAGTTTTCATGCTCTTGCCAGTTTCTATAGGAAATTTATTAAGAACTTTAGTCATGTGTGTGCTCCCATGTTGGACACTATCAAGGGTGGTAAAAAGATAGGATTTGAATGGACTAAAGAGGCTATAGATGCATTCCAATACCTAAAGAAAAAAGTGTCCCAATATCCAATCCTAGTGCTTCCTGATTTCACTAAGGTATTTACTGTTGAAACTGATGCAAGTAACTTGACAATTGGTGCAGTCTTGAGCCAAGAAGGTAAGGCTGTAGAATTATTTTCTAAAAAGCTGAATGATGACAAGAAAAGGTACTCTACATATGATTTAGAACTTTATGCAATGGTACAAGCACTAAAAAATGGAGGCATTACTTACTCCCAAAAGAGTTTATTGTTTATACTAACAACCATGCATTGAGTTTCTTAAATACTCAGGAAAAACTTGGAGTCAAACACATCAAATGGATGGAACAATTGCAGACATATACATTCAACATTAAGCACAAGAAGAGGGTAGAAAAAAATGTGGCTGATGCCCTAAGAAGAAGGGTTGGTTTGGTTGAAGAAGTACAATTTCACAGTGTGGGGATTGACTCACTAAAAAATTTGTATGCAGATGATCCAGATTTTGGAGAAATTTTTGAGGTATGCACCAAAATGATAGGTAAATATCATACTGATTTTTTTGATTTTCTAATACAGAATGGACTCTTGTTCAAAGGGGCTCAACTATGCATACCTAGATGTTCCATGAGAACAAATATCATAAAAGAAAAACATTGTGGTGGCTTGGGAGGTCATTTTGGAATAGACAAAACAACATACCTAGTAAAGAGGAGTTACTTTTGGCCAAAAATGGGAAATGAAATAAAAAATTTCATAGAAACTTGTACTATTTATCAACAAGCCAAAGGTTTATCTACTAACCAAGGACTATACTAGCCTCTACCTATTCCCACTAGGCCATGGGAATCAATTTTAATGGATTTTGTAATGGGTTTACCTAGAACCAAACATGGTTTTGACAGTGTGTTTGTCATAGTGGATAGATTTAGCAAGATGGTCCACTTTGTTCCCTACAAAAGCACAAATGATGCATCTCACATAGCACATCTCTTCTTCAAAGAAGTATTCAGAATTCATGGATTACCTCAGACAATAGTTTTAGATAGAGATGTTGAATTCCAAGGACATTTTTGGAGGACTCTTTTCAAAAATCTTGGCACAAATATGACCTATATCTCTACCTATCACCCACAAACTAATGGGAAAATTGAAGTGGTAAAAATGTCACTTGGAAACCTCCTAAGATGTCTGACTAAACAAAATTCCCAAAGTTGGGACATGATCTTACCTCAAGAAGAGTTTGCATTCAATGATTCAATGAACAGATCTATTGGAAAAACACCTTTTCAAACTGTTTATGGACTTCACCCAAAAGGTCCATTAGATTTGGTGGAATTACCTTATGATTTTAGGGTTAGTGCACAAGGTGAAGAATTGGCAAAATTGATCATTAAAGTGTAGGAAGAAGTGAAAGAAATATTGCAATAGTCCACCATGAAATATAAAGCACAAGTAGATAAGAAAAGAAGATAAATCCACTTCCAAATTGGAGATAAAGTGTGGGATTACCTAAGAAAGGAGCGACTACCCAAGGGAAGATATTCAAAGTTACATATGAAGAAAGTTGGGCCATGCACCATTCTCAACAAGATGGGTGAAAATGCCTATGAAATATCTCTTCCTCCTACATTATCAATTTCTCCTATATTTAATGTTTCAGATCTCACCCCTTACAAATGTGTTTTAGAAATGACCAATGTGCAGGATCCACAAAATGAGGAGGATGGAGATTATGCCACAAATCTTCCACAAAGCAAACTAGTGGAGTTGGAAATAGTTCTTGAGTCCAAGGTACAAAAGCAAACAAGGAAGAAAAAGTATATGCAGTATCTAGTAAAGTGGAAAGGACTCCCTAACATTGATGCTGCCTAGATGACAGAGGAACAAATCAAACAGCATGACATCACTCTTGATTAGTTAACCTCAAGTGGGAACTTGAGTTAAAAAAATCATCGGGAGTATGGTGTAGGAGCACCCTAGTTAACCTAAGTGTTTTGTTTGGAACTTATGGATTCCTTGAAGGACCTAGTGGCCTTTAGGTCAAGTTAGAATAAAAGGTTTCATATTGGACACCCTTTGTAAGACCTAATTCTGAGATTGGCATTTAATAATCCCTTGGTTAACTATTGGTCAACTAATGTCCAAAACCTTAAAAATAGGTTATTTTCTCTATTTTCATGTTTTATCATGTTTAGATCCATGTGGGATCATAAATAATAGGTTTTGACCAAGTTTGGTCACTTAGATTGAAAAGTTGCAAAATATTGCAAAATTGCTAAAAAGTTGTCAAGCAACTTTTAAGCAACTTTAGCAACTTTTAACAAAAATTGTAAAATCCATTCCCATGGATGTAACCATTGGGAATGCCTAAAAAATCCCTTATAGGAGGGTGATAGGATAAATTTTCTCCCTCCTAGGCCGTATGGCACAAGTTTTGAGAAAAAAAATTAAAAAAAATGCTTTTTCGCACATTTTTTGGTGCTGCCAGAGTGCAACTGGAGCACACCACCCCCACACCACCCCAGCGCCACCCCGACCTGGCCCACGCCCGGCCCCAGCCAGCGCGCCGGCCACTGGCCACTGGAGTTGCCACCACCGGCGCTACCGCCCAAGAGCCACCCAGTCACCACCTCCGCCGGCAGCCCGCCACCGACCCGCCACCTGCCGCCGCCACCAACACAATGGTGACATCACCTTGCTGGATTTTTTTTTTGGCCACTTTTCATAATTTTCTGGCAACTTTTGACTTTTTCTGGCAATCAGAAAATTTTCTGGCCGACGGTCATCTGACGGCCATATGGCCATCAAATTTTTTTCCGCAGATGGGCGATGAACGTTTGACCGTCAAATTGTTTCCCGTGTCTGGTTTTTTCCAGAGAGTTGTTTTTCGGAGGCATCGTTGGTTTTTTGGCCATAACTTGAGCATACGGTGTCCGTTTTTAAAAAATGAAACATCATTGGAAAGGCATTTCCAAGACGGACGCAATGGTGCTAGTATTGATTGCTGATTCAGCCTTTTGATCCTTCAATTTTGGCATTGAAGTAGAGGCTTCCATGTTCTCCATCTCTGCATCTGGCGTCTAGGTTTTCTTCTCAATTTTTTGTGCTTTCAGTAATTACTTCTTTGCTGTACAAGGGATAGAATTATACATTATGGGGGTTGATTTTTCTTTCTGCCATTTAAATTTAGAAATGACCCTTCTATTTCCGTCTTCTTCTTCTCTCAATGTCAGACCCCTTTGTGGCCCGACTGACACTGCACAATTACCACACCTGGAAAGCACACATGACCAGGATACTCATGTCACATGGCTTATGGTCATGTCTAGATGAAAACCAACCTATCCTGTAGCATCCTTTTTAGATTATTCAGCACAAGAATAAAATGGATGAAGCCATGGGCTTGATTGCACTGAACATCTCTGACAATCTCCTTTTTCACCTGGATGGTTTGACAACTCCTAGGGCCATTTGGGGCAAGTTTTCAGATTTGTTTGGCATAGTGAATGAGTTTCAGGCACTACAACTTGATGCAGAGCTGAACACTTTGACTCCTACCAGCTTTCCCACTATGGAGGACTTCTTGATGAAGTTCAAATCTCTACGCTCTATTTTGCAAGGATGTGGGAGAAACAAGATAGATGATGAGTGTATCTTCCTAATACTCTCAAAGTTGAGAGAACAGTATCAGATCTTTTCTTCTACTTTCTACTCCACCATGGATGCTTTGGGTACTAGACATACCATGCCTTCATTTGAGACATTCTTCTAGCCAAGCATTGGTTGCTCAGTCTTCACAGGGGAAACCAAAATAGAAAGCCAAAGCTAAAAAAAATTCAGCAGGCAATGAGTATTCCTCCAAACCTACATAGAAAACTGGTTCCAAACCTCTAGCTAACCCTTCCAAGGGTAAATCTTCTTCAAATTCTATCGAGTCTACCTCCAAGACTAAGAAGAAACCAGTTTAGACCTGTAGCTTTTGTGGAAAGGATGGACATCCCATTTCTAGGTACTAGAAACATTTGGAGGCTTTAGAGGAAGCCCTGCAGGAGCATCACATTTTAGCTCCTCAGTCCACATCCTCCCCTGTAGGGAAAGGTCATGCTCTTACTGCATGAGCAATGACTTTTGGACCCACCTGGATTCTTGATTCTGGTGCCTCTCACCACATGACTCACACTCAGCAGTTGGTCACCTCACTTGCCCCTTGTGCTACTTCACAGATTGCTGTTGGGAACTCATCTCATCTTTCAGTTTTGGGTTCTGGTTCTATTGCATTAGCTGGGGGTTCTCTTCAGGATGTTCTTTTTGTCCCTGACATTTTGACGAACCTATTGTCTATCTATCAGATTTGCCACTCTATCTCTGGTAAGACAGTTGAGTTCTCACCACATGGTGTGGTTATTTGGGACTTACATGATTTTGATATGATTGTGGCTACTGGGAGTGTTGACACTGCATCCCGCCTATATAGATTTGATGGATTTGAGTCTTCTGCTGGCACAGGTTCTTGTCTTATAACACATGCAGATTCAGTGAGCAGACTTTGGCATGAGTGTTTGGGCCATGTCAATTACAAATATCTTCAGCAGATGAGCACACAGGTACTTGTTCTTGGGCTTCCATAGATTACTTGCACTGATGGGGTTTGTCAGGGTTGTGTTCTTGGCAAACAACATAGAGATATTTTTCCTCACGGATGAGCTACTTGTGCTTTGGTACCATTGGAGTTGATTCATAGTGACCTCATGTCATTTCCTACTCCTTTTTCTGGTTCTAGATATGTGCTTACTTTCATTGATGACTTCTCCAGGCGCACATGGGTGTACTTTTTCAAGTACAAGTCTGATGTCTTTGATTCATTTCGAGTCTTTAAGACATTTGTGGAGAAGCAATCTAGTCTTTCTATTCCCTGGATATGCACAGATAATGGGGGGGAGTATGTGAACCAAGCTTTCAAGGATTTTTGCTTTGAATATGGTCTTCAGCATCAATTTTCAGTGCCCTACACCCCTCAGTAGAATGGTGTGGCTGAGCAAAAGAACATAACACTTTGGGAGATGGATAATTTTATGATACAGTCCAGGTCCATGGATTTGTCTTTTTGGGCAGAGGCAGTCAATTGTGCCAACTATATTTAGAATCAGATGTCTCACAAGGTAGTTCAACATATGACTCCTGAGGAGGCTTGGTCTCATGTCAAGCCTGATGTATCTTCATTCTGAGTTTTTGGTAGTGAAGCATGGACATTTATGCCTGATGCTCAGAGGAGAGAAATGGAGTGGAAGAGATGACACCTCATTTTTGTTGGCTACTGTGAGGATGCTAAGGCATATAGGTTGTTTGACCCTGATTCCAGAGAGGTCCTATTTTGATGGGATGTCTAGTTTGATGAGCGCCTTCCTACAGTAGATACCCCACTTCCAGATTCTACTTCAATCACCACTACTCCCTCATCTCTTCCAGTTTCTTTTCAGGATGATGAGGATGATGATCTTGGTCATCCCCATTTACCTCCACCACAGGATCCTCCATCGATGCCTAGATGGGCTCGTGTTACAGTTGATGTTGCAGGATCTTTGGCTGGTGACCCTTCCACTTCCCGTCGCACCTAGTCTCATATTGCAAGTTCTAGTCTTCTGAGTCATGCTATTTGTGGTGATCCTTAGACATTTGTGGCAGCGACAGGACATACTGAGTGGGACAGTGCTATGGAGGAGGAGTATTCTTCTTTGATGAATAATCACACTTGGGATCTTTGTTCTCTTCCTAAGGGAAGAAAGTTAGTGTGATGCAAGTGGTTGTATCATACTAAGTTTGCTACTAATGGTTCTATTGATAAGTATAAGGCACGTCTTGTTGTGAAGGGTTTTTCACAGGTTGAGGGTATTGATTACACTGAGACATTTGCCCCTGTCGCCAAGATGAACTCTATTCACCTTGTCTTATCCCTCGCAGCTTCTCAGGGATGGCCTATTTTTCAGATGGATGTGAAGAGTGCATTCTTGCACAGTGATCTTATTGAGGAGATTTACATGGAGCATCCTCAGGGATTTGTGCAGGATTCCTCCTTGGTTTGTAGACTTCGACATTCTTTGTATGGTCTCAAACAGCCCCTTGGGCTTGGTATGAGAAGATGGACTCCTTTCTATTTTCTATAGGATTCACACACTGTCATTCCGATCCTACAGTCTATATTCAACATCTTGAGGATGAGGTTTTGATCCTTGTGCTATATGTTGATGATCTTCTCATCACAGGTAGCTCATCTTCTATGATTCAGGCTGTTCAGCGCGCATTGATGGAGCAATTTGAGATGACTGACCTTGGTCTATTACACTTCTTTCTAGGTCTGCAGATTGTTCAGTCCCCTGCTGGGATCTTTTTTTACCAGTAGAAGTATGCTCTTGACATGCTTCAGTGCTTTGATATGCTTGATTGCAAGCTTGATCCCACACCTTTTCAATCGGGTGTTACTTTGTCTACCTCTTGCACTTCGCCTTCAATGGATCCTACATTGTATCGGCAGTTGGTTGGCAGTTTGTTATACCTGACACACACTCGTCCTGATCTCTCCTTTGTAGTTGGTCTAGTCTCTTGGTTCTCCCATCAGCCTCATGAGAGTCATTGGCAAGCTGCCAAGTGTATTTTGAGATACATTCAGGGCACACTTATGTATGGCATTCATTACACATCAGGGGCTCCTCACATTATTGGCTTCACTGACTCAGATTGGGTTGGTGATGTTGATGATCAGAAGTCTACTTATGGCTTTGTTTTTTTGTCTTGGCTCTGGTCCTATCACATGGTCGTGCAAGAAGCAGAATGCTCACGCACTTTCATCTACAGAGGCTGAGTACAGAGCAGCAATGCATGCTAGTCAGGAGATTCTATGGCTTTGACAGTTGATGACCGAGTTTGGCTTTCCCCCTGATCGTCCCACTATTTTGTGGTGCGATAATCAGAGTGCTAGCAACCCAGTGGAGCATCAGCGCACTAAACACATTGAGATTCATATGCATTTCATCCGTTAGTAGATTTAGGATGGTATTCTCACTTTGGAGTACATTCCCACTGACGCACAGGTTGCTGACATCTTGACCAACCTTTTGCATCTCCGCACTATCTTGAGTTTCTCTCTATTCTTGGGGTGACAGAAGTTGTCCTTGGGGGGTCTTTTTGAGGCCTTCCTTCCTTCATGTTTTTTTTAGCATGTTTTTTTTATCTCTTTTTGGAGAGGGGTTTTTCCCACTGGGTTTTCTCCTTTATCTCCAGTTCATAGAGATTTCCTTGTATTGGGTACCTGATCAGGCCTTGTTGCCGGGACCCTCTTTTCCTGCTTTCATAGCTGTGCTAGGTTAGCTTACCTCCTGAGCTTTGCTTAAGGGGGGGTGTTAGAGTATCTATTTATCTTCACTTATTAATTAGATCATGTTGATTTAATTATTAAGTTGTCTATGTACTCTATTTTCACTTAAGCTATCTCTTAGGTGCATATAATTAATATTTTATATTAATTATATTGTGCAACCTAGCTTTTACCTTTTTAGGGTTTTGTTCATCTTTAAGGTTGAACTTTTGTAATTATTGTTTCATTACTTTAGAATACAATTTGCTCTCACTCCACTGAGATTTTCCAAACCTGTGCTTCTGTCTCTTTGGTTTCCTTTCAGCAACAGGTTATTTGCATGTAGGTTTTCTTGGCGATCTGTGAAGTTGGATTTCTCAACTTCTACATCATGTCCTAATCTTTTGTACATTGAAAGTTATTGTATTTTTACTCCTACTGCCTTGTTTGTAGGCCCTAAATCAGGGTTTCATAAAAAATTGTACATATTTCTTGTTTACACCATGGGAATCTAATGACCCTTGGTGGAAAACATGTATTGAAAATAATATTTAAGATTATGCAGGTTGGGTTTTATAAAATGCAGGGAGATGGGTTTTCCATGATGCCCTAGGTGTACATGTCCATGTGTGCACCAATCAAGAGATTGAGTACAGTCCACATAACTCACCATAGGATATTCATCAAGGCCTGAATTTGAGTTTGAGAGGTCCTTGTGTATCCTTTCACATGATACAAGTGTTGGATGGGGCCCTTGTTGTATGGAAGGGGTACCTATAGTGTAATTGGAGGCCTAATTAGCCCTATTTGTTTAGGAAAAATAGTGTGTGTTTCTATTTTCCTTTTACTTCCAAGCATTGGTGCTTTGGTATAATCAATTTGGCCATAAAGGGTACTTTAATATCTACTTTATTTAGGGGTTTATGTGGAACACTTTCAAACTAAGCCCAAATTTCCATTTGGAAAGGCTACAAGCCTAGGGGGGCTTTTCATCGCAACCATGACTAAATTAGTGTACATGGTGGGTAGGATCATTGGATTTTCGTCTTAGGGACCTAAATAGACCAAATTTGTGAGCATAGGCCACCCCTGGTCCTTGGAGTCATTGCATGGGGAGTTGTTGTCAAATTGGTGTAAGTGCCTAATAAGCCAACCATTGGGAGTTGGTGTTGGAGACTTGATTGAACCTAGTGATTAGGTTTCCCTATTGGGAATAGGTTGTAATAACCTAGAAACAATTCATTTATGCACTTGTGATAAGTGTAGAGACACTTTACCTCTTGGTGTTGAAGATTTGGAGGATACCTAGTCCTTTTAGGGCTTCTGACTGTCCACTCTCCATCACAATGTTTTTGCATTATCTAGAAAAATGTCTTCTCCGAGCACATATAATAAAAAGATTCAATTAGCGACCATTAAAATGAGTTTAGATATCTTTGCGCCATGTCCCGAAATATGATTATTGGCCCCTAAAATTGGCCAGAAAAACTGACTAAATGACCCATTGAAATAGCGAGAAATGGAAAACCTAGACATCTCAACCCTCAGAGTATGGTTGCCAACTAGATTGGCTTGAAAAAACCAGGGCTGCAAGATAATAATATTTAAAATGAACCATTTCATTTATCCTGCAACCAGACATATCAAAACACATGCAAAGCCTACCCGAATGCCACTTAGAAAAATATTAAATCAAATCTTGAGGACCCATCACTTAGAAAACTGATTCATTAAAGCACACTGAGCATGGGCACGTCAAAACTCTATATGATTCAACTCCATGTGTAAGATATTAATTATAAAACTTTGTGTAAATGTAGATGCAAAAATGCATAGATTGCATTTGGATATGACCTTGTAAACATAGCAAACTAACTACTGAGACTCCGCCATTGATCCTGGTAGTAGATTTACATACACTGAGTATAAGAAAATAAATCATTCATCATAAAATTCATATTGTATCAAAATATTAACACTCAAAGTTTATCCCTTGGAGAGAACCATGACTGTGCAAATTAAAATCTGAATAAGTCTTGTTTGGATCTGGCTTCACAAACCCATCAAATGAACGCCCTCTGATCTAAAAAGATGGAACTTGATTCATTTTCATACAAGGAATAAAAGGCTTCAACTAGCTTGTTCCAATGGTCAACCATTCAATGAACATTAATCCTCAAAGTCAGCCCTTCAATAACTTTCTGAACTCAAACACAACGAAATTCAAAAAATTTGATTTGGAATTAGCTGAGCAAACCAACCAGATGGATTGGGTAAGGTCTAAAAATATTCATGAAGATACACTTCCATGATTAGAATACAGGGGAACACTATATTTCTTATGAAATCCAACTAGGTGCAAATTGTGAGACCCCAAAGTGGGTTACTTAGTAATTCTGCAAATTACACTTAGAGAACTAGAATAAAGTGAAAACAGAAAGGCTTTGGAAAACTTATCACATGAACTCATAGGGATCTGGAAATGGACATGGAGATTCAATTTCATGCCTACAACATCTTGGAACATTCCTTACATCCCAGGTATCAAGCTTTCCAAAGATACAAACCTCCAAAGTAGGTCACTTAATAGAAACTAGAAATGTGCACAAGTGCAGATTTGGGTCAACACCTCCAAACAACTGTCTCCAAAACATACCTAATCTGAATTCTGAAAGCTAAAACCCTCTACAACTACTCCATGAAAGGTGATGAACACAATTACCAAGTGGTTTCTCATGAAGATCTCTAGGTCTCTTTTTACTTGCACTCAAAGTAGGCCTTCTCCACAAGTTTTTAGGGGCACTGACTTTTGCCTTGGAGAAATTTTCAACTTAGTCACTCCAAATTTATCCAAAATTTTAGAGTTCCAACACTGGCTCTGATTTGAGACACGTGCCCCCTATGGGCATGCAGAGGACTTAGAATCTTGTGGTAGAGTAGACAATTCAAAAATATCAGACTTACTCTCTTCTCCTAAAAAACCAAGTCCTTATTGAAAACCAAACATGACACACAAATGAAAGTAAAGAAACTGTACAAACATATACAAATTATCTACAAATGGCCCAAAGCCATAAAACTAAAATCAGCCTTTAGCTCTATCAAACAACTGGTTTTCATCCCCATCAATCAAAGGTAAGCTGAAATCGTATCTTCCGATAGCATGATCAAACATACTGTCAAATATCTTCAGCATATCATATAAAAAATACTCAACATTTTCTCTATCATTAGGTGCTTGAAAATCACCAATGTACTGTAAGTGATGATCATTATCTAACATAAAGTTGTCACACTCTTTACCACCACTGACAAGCTGAAAAGAAAAATACTCCATCTTCCTCACATAGCTGGAATTAAACACATCTTGAACACTAGTTTGCACTACAAGATAAGTCTCATTTACAACAACGACTTGCAAACTGTACAAACATAGACAAATTATCTACAAATGGCCCAAAGCCATAAAACTAAATTCAGCTATCAAACAATTGGTTTTCATCCCCATCAATCAAAGGTAAGCTGAAATCGTTGCTTCCGGCAGCATGATCAAACATACTGTCAAATATCTTCAACATATCATATAAAAAATAATCAACATTTTCTCTGTCATTAGGTGCTTGGAGATCACCAATGTACTATAAGTGTTGATCATTATGTAACATAAAGTTGTCACACTCTTTACCACCACTGACAAGCTGAAAAGAAAAATACTCCATCTTCCTCACATAGCTGGAATTAAACACATCTTGAACACTAGTTTGCACTACAAGATAAGTCTCATTTAAAACAACAAATTTCAAACTAGGATGAAAGATCTCTAAATAAAAATTTGACTTCATAATACAGTAGATAGCTTGCTGATCACAACTTCTATCAGCATCTTTTAAGAATGAAAATGTATTGTCAATCAGTGGCTCGCTTATTATTTGCAAATTTGAGAAAACATATTCAGATTTATCACTCTCTTTAGCATCATGCTCCACACAAGAACCCTTCACACTAAGCTCATCAAAATATGAATCCATACCAACATATGAATCTTCATATTCATCATATATGACACTATTAGATTCCTTACATTCACATGCACTTTCATCTTGCACATTATCGAATCCAATTATAGTAAAAGAATCAATTCCACATGTATCGTACTTCACACCCTCACTAATATCATCACTATCAAAACATATATCTGTTGGGCATGAAATTCTAGAGTCACATTTATGTGAATACCTTTGAAAATCAGCAGCTAAGAGTTCTAAAATTTTCTCACTGCTTAGTGGGCATTGGACTTCATGTTCACCTTCTTTGGCCTCTTGTTCGATGCTAAAAATATATTCAATGTTGGAAACAAGGATTGAGACCTCTT
This sequence comes from Thuja plicata, assembly GCA_018584345.1. NCBI lineage: Eukaryota > Viridiplantae > Streptophyta > Pinopsida > Cupressales > Cupressaceae > Thuja > Thuja plicata. The sequence continues at coordinate 980,255 of MU227552.1, forward strand.
GGTTCATGTAATTTTTTTCAAAGGAATCACCACAACAACTTACATATGCATCATAATCATCCTCTTGCTATTCACACAAAACTTCTTTAAAATGAAACATGAAATCTGCACTATTATGTTGAGAACAAGAAAAATCTACAGACTTAATGGAAACATTTCCAACTATAAATTCATCTTCATCATCTTGTTGCTCATTAAATTCATTTTCAGCATCATAATCATTATCACCAGCATAATCAAATTCAACATCATCATCATAACTAGATTCAGCATCACCAGTATAACTAGATTCAGATTTCTCAATTGAATCTATCCATTCTATAGCACTCACAATTAATTCTTCTCTAAGGGATATAAAATGATTGACTAATTTAGGTACAAAAAGTTCTAGAAACAAATCAATCCATATTAATTCTAGAAACTCAATGTCCGCTATTGTAACCACCTGAATTCGGTCTGTCGCAACTGTAGACCCTATTTGCCCTAAGTGTGATCATACCCTCGAGTTATGTCCAAACGACCCTGTTACTGTTTGGCATAATTCTTTGAATCAATTTAATGTCCTAGGTGATTTTTTATCACTGATTTATATTATCTATTGTAGCCATACAATTCAAATCAATATCGACCAACCAGATCAAATCAAAATCAAACATGGCTATAGTATTTAATTATGAAGGAATTAAATAAATCCCTATATCAAGTATCACTTGCAATCCAACCCATTCACCCATGCTAATCTAATCTTAATCCTAAATTCTCTCTAAACCACCTCCTAATATTGTCACATTCCATTAGGGAATGCTTAGCAACTCCACCCACTTGAGAAAGTCCACTTTCTCAAGCTTGACTCTCCTCAATGGTCCATTTTCTCAAGCCATCCTCTTACACCCCCACATGCCTTATTA
>MU227552.1:995940-1024340 GCA_018584345.1 Thuja plicata
TTGGTCACACTCCTCCTAAGTTAGAAGGCAATAGATCGATTTTAGCAGGTTTACTATGTTTTCCATATTTTTCACTAACCCCATGTTGCTAATATAATGATCTATTGATTGTTTGTGTATGTTCCGATAGGTACCCATTTACACACGAACAACTATAAGCTCATCAACTGCATTAAAAAACCTTTCATAAAACAAATATACTGATTCTTTCTTCCTTTCTCCTACCCTTATTATTAAAATACATTGATTGTGTTAGAGCTTTTTCTTGCAAAATTTTATTGTAGCATCAATGCTTGACTCTATGACTCCCAACTCCTGATTCTAGCAAGTAAAAGACTAACTAACAAGGATTAAATCCTCCTTCACTTAGAGCTCAATAGAATCAGGTGGGTGTACCTCTTGTGATTTACTACTTGATAGTAAATCTTCTAGTGGATTAATGTCTTTGAGCACTAATATTCTATAATCAAATAAAAAAAATTGTAAAATAAAGATTTGGTTTAGTTTTAATGATTGATAGGCAACCCTAACCTAGACCATTGCCAAATCCTAGGGTACAGAGTCAATAAGAATGCATCTCAACCATACCAGATTTGTAGAAGTAATTGAAACCCAAACAAGATGCCTTACAACTTGCTCTCTGCAACTCAAATCTTAAATCAACAGAATTATATATAAGTTCTAAACCCCCTGAAATATGCTTAAAGGAATTACACTCCCCTTAGAAGTAACCTGAAAACACATATCAAAACTTGCCTTACAAGTCTATGAATTTAAAATTCCTTACAAACTAAATTCATAAGAATCCATACATACATATGAAGACAATAAAAAATCTAGTAGAGATGCCAAATATATTTCTATTTATCAACATGACTTCAATACATTCTGTATCTTCTCAGACTGCTAAAACTCAAGAAACAAAGTCTGGACCAAAAATGAGAATCCTGTCTTGATTGATCAAAAAATTGACCAGCCCTTCTATAATGAAGAAGAAAGAAGATATAGGAGGGGAAAAACAAATTTCAACCCTAACTAACACTTGTCTACTTCCAAAATTGCCTCTGAAAATATCTCTCCTTTCCAAAATTTTATTTTATTTTCTCCAAGTTCTCTTTAACAAACTCTACCCATTTTTACCTTTGGGAAACCTCCCATGAAAGCATATTTTCATTTTGAAATAATAAAAGATTTTCAAGAGAATACATCACTTTGTGCAAACTTAATATAATTGTTTGTGCAATTTTGATTTTACTTGCAGTTTAATACTTCTATTTATCCCTACATGGACTTTAATCTTTAAATCTCACTTATTATGTATTCTACACATTTATCTCCTGCACAAGCCTCTCTTCTACACATTTTGCCCAAACCTCACCAGATTTTGCCATGTGTCACTTGCTGGTTCACTCTAAACTCCAATTGGGCTTGCCTGGGTTCATCACAAAATTCAAAGATCAAGCCATCTCCCGATCTCTAAATGTTTGCACTTTAACTATAAAGATCCCGAGATTCAGATACTAGGCTATCTCCTGATCTCCGAATTCTTTCCCTAACTGCAGTTATTTTAGGAGATTGGGAAACTAGATATCTCCATATCTTGGAATGTCTAGGACTTAACTGCCAAGATTAGGATATTTGATGACTAACCACATCTCTAGATCTCTGAATGCTTTTTCTAATGACAGTTATATTGGGAGATTGGGCGACTATCTATCTCCAAATCTAGTAATGTGTGGGACTTAAACGCCAAGATTAGGAGATTCAGTGACTAACCATGTCTCTAGATCTCTGAATGCTTTTTCTAACTGTAGTTATATTGGGAGATTGGGTGACTAGATATCTCTAGATCTCAGAATTTCTGGGACTTAACCACAAATATTAGGAGATTCGGTGACTAACCACGTCTCTAGATCTCTGAATGCTTCTTCTAACCATGGTTATATTGGGAGATTGGGTGACTGGGCTATCTCTTGATCTCTGAATGCTAGCGCCTTAAATGTGAGGATTATGAGGTTGGGCAACCAAGCCATCTCTTGATGTCCAGATGCTTCTGGCTTAACCACCATGATTGCGAGATTGTGCAACAAGGCTATCTCTTGATCTCCAAATTTTTCTCCTTACTGTGGCCATCTTCTGGGATTGCGCGACTGAGGATCTCATGATCTCGGAATACTTCCTTCCTAATCACCAGGATTGGGAGATTCAATGAATAACCACTTTCTGAATGCCTTCCTAACCGCCTCTCCAGATCTCAGAACACTTCCTCCTCTGCCATGTCACCACCACCTCTCCTGCGCAGGCCTTCTCAAAATTTGTTTGTTCTCAAAGTCACTAGATGCCTAGGCATGTCCACCAAGGTACCATCTACGCGTGGGCGCCAAGAGCCTCTGCTCTTTCTCCAAATCACTATGTATGTAATTTTTCTTATAAACACCTCTGACATCCCTCCCACCATGAATGTGGGATAAATCACAAAGAAATTTTAAATTACTTTTCATCCCACATGCCAAAATTTGGTTACCAAGAGCTAGCACACCATTACCCTCGAGCGTGGGTGCTCAAAGGCTCTCTTGCCTTTCAATTCACAATGCATTTTGAGCACTTTAGTATTTAAACATTGAGATCTCCCTCACCCCACCAATATGGGATATTTGTTTCTATAGTTTTAAAGTTTCAACCTATTAGCATGCCAAAACTTCTCTTCCTTTCTCTGGTCAAGCACAACATTCCACCAGCTGAGCGCACATACTAGAGTGCTTCTCCTTACTTCATGTCACAATACTCATGCTAGCATATAAAAAAATTTAATAACTACACTACATAGCCAATGTGGGACTAATGGATTTAAAACTCTGCACACAAAACACTCATACGCCCAGTCTGTTTACACATGCTAATGCATTTACTGAAAGTTTCAAACAAATTCACCAAATCCATTTAAAATAACATGCATAGCCCTTTAAGAAATACTCACAGCCTTCTGATTTGGTTAGGAAAGGAGGAGTATGGGAGAAGGTTATGGAACTGATTTACACCAGCCACCTTGTAGTCTCCTGAAAGATTCAAAGTCTTTTCAATGAATTTTTGTTCTCTCTATTTTACTCTTCACAATTTATATCATCCCCTTTTCAAATGAGCAACCAGCTATGGGCGTATATGTCCTATGGAATTTAAGCATATATAACCTCCTTCCAACTTGCATCTTTATTCCAGTCAGCATCCCAATGCAAAAAGAATAGTTGAGGATATTGGCAAAGGTTGTGTGATTAAACTCTACATTTGCCTTGGCATGAAAGTTTAAAAGCCCATTTAAAATCTCCATATTGGGCATGACTACAAATGGCATCCCATGAAATTACACATTTCCTTAGGGAACTTTGAAAAAATCATTCACATGCTCTGTTTTGATTCATACAGGCCGAGAGGATGCGACAACAGCTGTGGAGTCTCATTTACCTTCAATAAATCCATTCTAGGCATATCTTGTAATCACTACTAACCATAAGACCACATTTCAATGAGGCATTTTCAAACATATCACACATCTATTCTACATTTCCACATTTTGAGGGAAATTTTTTTGCATTATCTAGAAAAAATGTCTTCTCTGCGCATATAGAATAAAAAAATTCAATTAACAGTTATTAAAATGAGCTCTGATATCTCTGCGTTATGTCCCAAAATATGGTTATTGGCCCCTGAAATCGGCCCATAAAATTGACTAAATGACCCCTTGAAATAGCGAGAACTGGAAAACCACACATCTCCAACCTTGAAGTATGGTTTCCAACTGGATTGGCTTGAAAAAATTAGGGTTTCAAGATAATAATATTCAAAATGAGCCATTTCATTTATCCTACAACTAGATATATCAAAACACATTCAAAGCCTACCCAAATGCCACTTCAAAAAATATTAAATCAAATCTTGAGGATCCATCACTTGGAAAACTGATTCATTAGAGCACACTGAGCATGGGCACATAATAACTCTGCATAATTCAACTCCATGTGTAAGATATTAGTGATAAAACTAGGTCATTCTAAAACACTGTGTAAATGCAGATGCAAAACTGCAAATATTGCATTTGGATCTGACCTTGTAAACATAGAAAACTAACTGCTGAGACTCCACCATTGATCCTAGTAGTAGATTTACATACACAGAGTATAAGAAAATGAATCATTCATCATAACAGTCATCTTGTATCAAAATATTAACCCTCAAATTTGATCCCTCAGAGAGAACCATTACTGTGCAAATTGAAATCTGAATAAGTCTCATTTTGATCTGGCTTCACAAACCCATAAGATGAACGCCTTCTGATTTAAAAACCTAGAACTTGATTCATTTTCATACAAGGAATAGAAGGATTCAATTAGATTGTTCCAATGGTCAACCAGTCAACCAACATTAATCCTCAAAGTCATCCCTTCAATAATGTTCTGAACTCAAACACAGTGAAATTCCAAAAAATTGATTTAGAATTGGCTGAGCAAACCGACCAGATGTATTGGACAAGGTCTAAAAATCTTCATGAAGATACACTTCCATGATTAAACTATAGGGTAACACTCAATTCCTTATGAAATCCAACTAGGTGAAAATTGTGGGACCCCAAAGCGGGTTAGTAATTCTGTAAATTACACTCAGAGAACCAGAATAAATTGCAAACAGAAAGGCTTTGAAAAAATTATCACATGAACTCATAGGGATCTGAAAATGGACACAGAGGTTCAATTTCATGCCTATAACATCTTGGAACACTCCTTATATCCCGGGTATCAATCTGGCCAAAGATACAAACTTCCAAAGTAGTTCACTTAATAAAAATTGGAAACGTGCACAAGTACAGATTTGGGTCAACACCTCCAAACAACTGTCTCCAAAACATACCCAATCTAAATTATGAAAGATGAAAACCTCTAAAACTACTCCATGAAATGTGATGAACACAATTCCCAAGTGGTTTCTCATGAAGATCTCCGGATCTCTTTTTACTTGCACTCAAAGTAGGCCTTCTCCACAAGTTTTTAGGGGCATTGACTTTTGCCTTAAAATTTTTTTCAACTTAGTCATTCCAAATTTATCCAAACTTTTAGAGTTCCAACAATGGCTCTGATTTGGGACACATGCCCCCTATGGGCATGCAGAGGACTTAGAATCTCATGGTAGAGAAGACCATTCAAAAAAATCAAACTTAATCTCTTCTCCTAAAAGAACAGGTCCTTATTGAAAACCAAACATGACACACAACTGAAAGAAAAGAAACTGTACAAACATATACAAATTATCCACAAATGGACCAAAGCGATAAAACTGAAATCAGCCTTTAGCTCTACAAAACAACTGATTTTCATCCCCATAGAGCAAAGGTAAATTGAAATCCTTGCTTTTGGTAGCATGATCAAACATACTGCGAAATGTCTTCACCATATCATATAAAAAATAATCAACATTTTCTCTGTCATTATGTGCTTGGAAATCACCAATGTACTATAATTGTTGATCATTATGTAACATAAAGTTGTCACACTCTTTACCACCACTGACAAGCTAAAAATAAAAATACTCCATCTCCCTCACATAGCTGGTATTAAACACATCTTGAACACTAGTTTGCACTACAAGATAAGTCTCATTTACAACATCGAATTGCAAAATAGGATGAAACATCTCTAAATAAAAATTTGAATGCATAATTCTGGAGATAGCTTGCTGATCACAACTTCTATCAGCATCTTTTAAGAATGAAAATGTATTGTTAATCATTTGCTCGCTTATTATTTACAAATCTGAGAAAACATATTTAGATTTATCACTCTCTTCAGCATCATAGTCCATACAAGAACCCTTCACACTAAGCTCATCAAAATATGAATCCATACCAACATATGAATCTTCATATTCATCATATATGACACTATTAGATTCCCTACATTCACATGCACTTTCATCTTGCACATTATCCAATCCAAGTATAGGAAAAGAATCAACACCACATGTATCATACTTCACACCCTCACTAATATCATCACTATCAAAACATATATCCATTGGGCATGAAATTCTAGAGTCACATTTAGGTGCATACCTCTAAAAATCAGTAGCTAAGAGTTCTGAAATTTTCTCACTACTTAGTGGGCATTGGACTTCATGTTCACCTTCTTTGGCCTCTTGCTCAATGCTGAAAATATCTTCCCTATTGGAAACAAGGATTGATACCTCTTGGCTCATGTCATTTTGTGCAAAGGAATCACCACAACAACTTACATCTGCATCATAATCATCCTCTTGCTGTTCACACAAAACTTCTTTAAAATGAAAAACAAAATCTGCACTATTATGCTAAGAAGAAGAAAAATCTATAGACTTAATGGAAACATTTCCAACTATAAATTTATCTTGATCATCTTGCTGTTCATTGAATTTATTTTCAGTATCATAATCATTATCACCAACATAATCAGATTCAACATCATCATCATAACTAGATTCAACATCACCAGTATAACTATATACAGATTTCTCAATCGAATCTATCCATTCTATAACACTCTCAATTGCTTCTTCTCTAAGGGATACATACCAATTGACTGATTCAGGTACATAAAGTTCTAGAAACAAATTAATCCATATTAATTCTGGAAGCTCAATATCCACAATAAGCTCATCAACTGCATTACAAAATCTTTCATAAAACAAATGTACTAATTCTTTCTTCCTTTATCCTACCCTTATTCTTAAAATCAATAGGGCCTTCTTTTGGATGCTTTGTCTTCTCAATGCACTATCTCTATTAAATTTCTCAATATCTGTCTGATAACCTTCTGATCTAGAAAACATATCTTGATCCATTAAAGTCAAAATCTCCATTTGATCCACTCACTTAACAACACATCTTATCTTTTTGCAAAATCTCTATCCAATTTATGCAATCATTAACTTCACATAACAACATACTTCTCATTTTTACAACTGAAATTTCAACCAGGAAGTATGACAAACTTAAAATCTACTCTCCTTTCTTTAGTGACTTATTTACCTTATAAGGGACTTTTATTTCTTATAAAAAATGAGGATTACTTGTACAAGAATTGCAGCTGCTGCTCTTATTCCTTTTCTGTTGGAAACATGGAAGATCTAGGGCCTCTTTTGTAGCTCCATTAGGTTCTTTTCACATAGAGTTTCCACCTCATTGCAGAGGAAAAACATCAAACAAAAAAAGACATTTGGAAACTATATTTAATTCTGGATTTGTTGCAACTAGCAAAGCCACACAATCTTCTTTATACTCACTGCAAATAAAAAAACATTTTCCAGGCTTAAATCGATCAGATTTCCACAATCCATTGAATTTAAAGCTTGAATTTCTGGTTTTGATGCTAAAAAACATACACAATCAAAATTAGAAATTCAAGATTTAAACTTTCCAGGCTATCCTTACTCAGAGATCTGAAAAAAATTTCAAATTCTATTTCTTGACTCTTTCTTACAATTAGATTCTGGGGTTGACTCAGCACAGTAAGGAAACAACTATCTTAAACTTGTTGATCTTTACATTGAAACTTGCTGATGGTTACACAATTTTACACTGGTACAAAACAACCAGGATTCATAGAGTCACCACCCAGACAAATCTGGGATAAAATATGAATAGATTTGGGATCCTAAACAACAACATTTGTTGCATTTAGACTCCCCAGTAGAGTTTCCATTTTGTTAGAGATTTTTCTTGCAGAATCTTAAAGTAGCATCAATTCTTGACTCTATGACTCCAAACTCCTGATTCTATCAAGTAAAAGACTAACTAATAAGGATTAAATCCTCCTTCACTTTGAGCTCAACAGACTCAGGATGGTGTACCTCTTGTGATTTACTACTTCACAGTAAATCTTATAGTGGATTAGTGTCTTTGAACACTGATATTCTATAGTCATACAAAAAAAATTTTAAAATAATGATTTGGTTTAGTTTTAAAGATTGACAGGCAACCCTAACCCAGACCAGTGCCAAATCCTAGAGTATAGAGTCAATAAGAATGCATCTCAACCATATCAGATTTATAGAAGTAACTGAAACCTAAACAAGATGTCTTACAACTTTCTCTCTGCAACTCAAATCTTAAACCATCAGATTCATATACAAGTTCTAAAGCCCCTGAAATATGCTTAAAGGAATAACACTCCCCTTATAACTAACCTAAAAACACATATCAAAACTTGCCTTACAAGTCTATGAATTTAAAATGCCTTACAAACTAAATTCATAAGAATCAAAACACACATATGAAAACAATAAAAAATCAAGCAGGGATCCCAAAGATATTTCTATTTATCAAGATGACTTCAATACATTCTATATCATCTCAGACTGCTAAAACTCAAGAAACAAAGTCTGGACCAGAAATGACAATCCTGCCTTGATTGATCAAAAAATTGACCGACCCTTCTATAATGAAGAAGAAAGAAGATATAGGAGGGGAAAAACAAATTTCAACCCTAACTAACACTTGTCTGCTTCAAAAATTACTTCTACAAATATCTTCTCCTTTCCAAAATTTGATTTTATTTTCTCCAAGTTCTCTTTAACAAACTCTACCCACTTTACCCTTTGAGAAACCTCCCATGAAAGCATATTTTTATTTTGAAATAATAAAATATTTTCAAGAGGCTACATCACTTTGTGAAAACTTAATATAATTGTCTGTGTAATTTTGCTTTTACTTGCACTTTAATACTTCTATTTATCCATGCACAGACTTTAATATTTAAATTCCTTTTATTATGTATTCTGCACATTTATCTCCCACACAAGCCTCTCTTATACACATTTTGCCCAGACCTCACCAGATTTTTCCATGTGTCACTTTTCGGTTCGCTCTAAAATCCAACTGGGTCAGCCTAGGTTCATCATGAGATTTAGAGATCAAGCCATCTCCTGATCTCTGAATGTTTTCACTTTATCTGTAAAGATCCTGAGATTTAGAGACTAGGATATCTCTTGATCTCTGAATTCTTTCCCTAACCAGAGTTATATTGGGAGACTATCTATCTCTAGATCTCAGAATGTCTGAGACTTAACCACCAAGATTAGGAGATTCAATGACTAACCACGTCTCTGGATCTCTGAATGCTTCTTCTAACCACAATTATATTGGGAGATTAGGTGACTAGCTATCTCCATATCTTGGAATGTCTGGGACTTAACCACCAAGATTAGGAGATTCGGCAACTAACCACGTCTCTGGATCTATGGATGCTTCTTCTAACCACAGTTATATTGGGAGATTAAGTGACTAGCTATCTCCAGATCTTGGAATGTCTGGGACTTAACCACCAAGATTAGGAGATTAAATGACTAACCATGTCTCTAGATCTCTGAATGCTTCTTTTGACCATGGTTATATTGGGAGATTGCATGAATGGGCTATCTCTTGATCTCTGAATGCTAGCACCTTGACTGTCAAGATTATGAGATTGGGTGACCAAGCCATCTCCTGATCTCCAGATGCTTCTGGATTAACCATCATGATTACAAGATTATGTGACTGGGCTATCTCTTTATCTCTGAATGTTTCTACTATCCATGGTCATCTTCCAATATTGCGTGACTGAGGATCTCCTGATCTTAGAATACTTCCTTCCTAACTGCCAATATTGGGAGATTCAGTGACTAACCACTTTCTGACTGCCTCTCCAGATCTTGGAACACTTCCTCCTCTACCCTGTCACCACTACCACATCACCACCACCTCTCCTATGCAGGCCCTGCAAAAATTTGTTTGTTCTTGAAGTCACCAGCTGCCTAGGCATGTCCAACGAGGTACCACCTGCGTGCGGGCACCAAGAGCCTCCGCTCTTTCTTCAAATCACTATGCATGCACTTTTTCTTATAAACACCTCTGACATCCCTCCCACCATGAATGTGGGATAAATCAAAAGCAATTTTAAATTACTTCTCAGCCCATGTGCCAAGATTTGGTTACCAACAGCCAACACACCATTACCCCCAAGCATGGGCGGTCAAAGGCTCTCTTGCCTTTCAATTCATAATGCATTGTGAGTGCTTTAGTATTTAAACACTGAGATATCGCTGACCCCACCAATGTGGGATTTTTATTTCTATGGTTTTAAAGTTTCAACCTGCCCGCGCTCCAAAACCTCTCTTCCTTCCTCCAATCAAGCACAACATTCCACTAGCTGAGCGCACATACTAGAGCACTGCTCTTTACTTCGTGTCTCAATACTCATGCTAGCATATAAAAAAATTTAAGAGCTACACTAAACAATGAATGTGGGACTAATGGATTTAAAAATTTGCACACAAAACACTCACGTGCTCAATCTGTTTACACTTGCCAATGCATTTACTGAAAGTTTCAAACAAATTCACCAAATCCATTTAAAATAACTTGCGCAACCCTTTAAGAAACACTCGCAACCTTCTAATTTGGCATAGGCAAGGAGGAGTATGGGCGAAGGTTATAGAATGACTTTACACCAGCCACCTTGCAGTCACCTGAAAGATTCAAAGTCTTTTCAATGAATTTTTCTTCTCTTTATTTCACTCTTCACAATTTATATCATCCCCTTTTCAACAGAGCAACCAACTATGGGAGTATATGTCCTATGGAATTTAAGCATATATAACCTTCAGTCAGCATTTCAATGCAAAAAGAACAGTTGAGGATTTTGGCAAAGGTTGTCTGATTAAACTCTACAACTGCCTTGGCATGAAAGTTTAAAATCCCATTTAACATCTCCATATTGGGCATGACTGCAAATGGAATCCCATGAAATTACACATTTCCTTAGGGCAATTTGAAAAAAAAATTCACATGCTCTGTTTTGAATCATACATGCCAAGAGGATGTGGAAATAGATGTGGAGTCTCATTTACCTTCAATAAGTCCATTCTAGGCATATCTTGTAATCACTGCTAACCATAAGACCACATTTCATTGAGGCATTTTCAAACAAATCACACATCTATTCTATGCTTCCACATTTTGCTGGCAAAATTTTCACATTATCTAGAAAAAATGTCTTCTTTGAGCACATAGAATAAAAACATTCAATTAATGATAATTAAAATGAGCTCTAATATCTTTGCGTTACATCCCAAAATATGATTATTGGCCCCCAAAATCGGCCCAGAAAACTAACTAGATGACCCCTTGAAATAGCAAGAACTGGAAAACCTACACATCTCCAACTTCAGAGTATGGTTGCCAACTGGATTGGCTTGAAAATATCAGGGCTGCAAGATAATAATATTCAAAATGAGCCATTTCATTTATCTTGTAACCAAATATATCAAAATACATGCAAAGCCTACCGAAATGCCACTTAGAAAAATATTAAATCAAATCTCGAGGACCCATCACTGGGCAAACTGATTCATTAGAGCATACTAAGCATGGGCGCATAAGAAATTTGTATGATTCAACTCCATGTGTAAGATATTAATGATCAAAATTGGTCATTCTAAAACATTGTGTAAATGCAGATGCAAAACTGCATAGATTGCATTTGGATCTGACCTTGTAAACATAGAAAAATAACTGCTGAGACTCTGCCATTGATCCTAGTAGTAGATTTACATACGCGGAGTATAAGAAAATAAATCATTCATCATAACAGTAATATTTTATCAAAATATTAACCGTCAAATTTGATCCCTCAGAGAGAACCATTACTGTGCAAATTGAAATATGAATACGTCTCGTTTGGATCTGGCTTCACAAACCCATCAGATGAATGCCTTCTGATTTGAAAATCTAGAACTTGATTAATTTTCATACAAAAAAATATGAGGATTCAACTAGCTTGTTCCAATGGTCAACCAGTCAACCGACATTAATCCTCAAACTCAGTCCTTCTATAACTTTCTGAACTCAAACACAGTGAAATTCCAAAAATTTGATTCAGAATTGGCTAAGCAAACCGACCAGATGGATTGGCCAAGGTCTAAAAATATTCATGGAGATACAATTACATGATTAGAATATATGGGAATGCTAAAATTCCTTATGAAATCCAACTAGGTGCAAATTGTGGGACCCCAAAGTGGGTTACTTAGTAATTCTGTAAATTACACTTAGAGAACCAGAATAAATTGCAAACAGAAAAGCTTTGGAAAAATTATCACATGAACTCACATGGATCTAGAAATGGACATAGAGATTCAATTTCATGCCTACAATATCTTGGTACACTCCTTATATCCCGAGTATCAATCCGGCCAAGGATACAAACCTCCAAAGTAGGTCACTTAATAAAAGCTGGAAATGTGCACAATTGTTGATTTGGGTCAACACCTCCAAACAACTGTCTCCAAAACATACCCAATTTGACTTCTAAAAGATGCAACCCTCTAAAACTACTCCATGAAAGGTGATGAAAACAATTCCCAAGTGGTTTCTTATGAAGATCTCCGGGTCTTATTTTACTTGCACTCAAAGTAGGCCTTCTCCACAAGTTTTTAGGGGCACTGACTTTTGCCTTAGTAAATTTTCAACATAGTCACTCCAAATTTATCCAAAATTTTAGAGTTCCAACAAAACCCATAATAATATGTACTATGTTAAAACAAATATACCCAGTTAGGATTATAACAAGGGGAATGCACATGCATTCAAGAACATGACCTAGATCTCATTGCTCAAATACAAGAAGGGATACAACCCAAAGGAAGGTTCATTGCCTTACAACAATTACATTGAATACAATCCACAAATTGTGAACTAGCTGATAACATCTTCATTATGTATGTTTAGTTCCAGTGAAGTACATAAAACATCAGATCTCTACCTCAATTATAGATTCTAGTCATACCTCTTTGTGCACCTTTTCTATTACAAATTCTCTTGCTCATGCACACACAATTCACAAAGGTAAACAATTTACATTTATACAATTATCCTTGTAAAAATAAACAAGGTCGGTTAAACCCTTAACAACCAATTAAAAAATATTTAATCAATTACAATACACCATTCAATGCGATTATAGATGAAATTACATTGGACCAAAAATTTCAACCTTGAACACACAACAACTCCAATAATTATGCCTCGATCCTTCACAACACGCTACACCATCATGTCGACTAAGAACATGAAACAATGATTAATGCCATGAGATTTCCACAATCCATGAAGAAATGAGTTCACCAACAAAAACTCACCACATGCGATCACACCAATCAATGCAATCCAGCAACACGAATGGAACATGATCTAGAAACATCAGCTAGCACAATGAAATTCCATAACAACATCCTCAACAACTCTATTATCAGAATTCATCATCAATTATGAACTTGACCTTAAGAACACAATAGGAACCTCTCTCAATCAAGAAAAATAGAGTGTAATCCACCAAATTATGAACTGGCCAAACTGAGGAAACACATCCATGTCCTAAATGTTCCATAAGGTCCAAAACTAAAAATATTGCAATACCTAACCTCACTGAACCAAAATACTAAAAAACTATCACTATTGAATATCTCAAAATACCTGTATGTTATATTGTGGTGACTGATAAGGAAAGTACTATCCAGGAAAGTGTTTTACCTTTATGCAATGCGTGGGTTTTTATTTTTGGCCAATTTCAGGGCCAACTTGTTCTAACCCTAAAGTGACATAAAGATTGTATAAATTGGCTTAGGGTTAGGGTTTTGTATTATGTTTTATGTTTTACGATGATATTGAGTTGTAAGGGATTTGCACTTTGCAATCATATTGTAATCACTAGATAATAATAAGAGTGGACTTTGATGTTTGGTGGACGTAACCCAGGGATTGGGTGAACCACATTAAATCTTTGTGTCTTGTGTTCTCTTCTATTTTGGTTTATTATTCTATGATATTGGTTATATTTCTGCATGTAATTTTTATTTCTGTCTTGTTAATCTTAACACTGTACCAACTCAAAAACCAATATCTCACTCAAATCATCCTGTGAACCTCTATAAATTGAAATGAATCAACTGAAAACATCCCTGAAATGATTCATACATCCACAACATCTTATTTTTAACACAATATTCATACCAAACCAAACATCTCTTTGAACATCACATGAACATTGTCTAAAATAGAAGAAATATGTTGACATCAATGACAAAACATCAATGTCAGCACATATAGGCATGATATCCAAACAATCTCCCCCTTTTGCATTGATGGAAACATATGATGTGAAAAAAATCAATGCACAAAGAAATCAAATCAATAGTACTACCGACAATATACACAATATTATCTTTCAGAGTCTCTCTAATAATATCTCTCCGCCTTGGAACAATCTCTCAAAAATATAATTTTTCACATGACTATCTCTCCCCCTTTTCCATCAATAGAAAAGGAACATATATCCAAATAAGCATACAGGCCAAAAACATCTCTCAAGACAAACTGATAAACCTCAAGACTAACAACTCCCCCTAAGAAATAGCTACCAAAAACATCAATCCATAAAATGATATCTCTATAAGAAAAGTGGAATGATGTAAACCAATGCATCTTAGCTCTAATCAGGAGGGGAAATCACCCCTATCTTACCTTAGAGATACTCAAGAGTATCCTTAGGCAAGGGCTTCATGAAAATATATGCAATCCTCTCCGTAGTAGACACATATTCCAATCTGACTTCCTTCTCACTAACCTTCTCTCTTAGGAAATGATACTTGATAGATATATGCTTTGTCTTTGAATTTAACACCAAATTCTTTGAGATACTAATTGCACTTTAATTATCATAGTAGATAGAAATAGGCTCATCATATTCAATTTCTATATCCTTCAACATCTTCTTCATCCATACCACTTGTGTACAAATAATAGAAACAAAAACATATTATGCCTCTGTAGTAGATTGTAAAATGTAATTTTTCTCTTTTCTTGACCATGAAACTAACCTTTTGCCCAAGAAGAACACACACCACTTGTACTCTTTTTGTCATCAACTTTACCTACCCATTCAGCACCAGTGAAAGCACTCAATATAAACACATCATCTTTAGGGAACCATAGGCCATAATCAACCATCCCTTTCAAATATTTCAATATTATTTTAACAACCACAACGTAAGATTCTTTGGGTTCTGCTTGAAATCTAGCAACAATGTAGACAACACTCATAATATCAGATCTTGTTTGAGTCAAGTATACCTACCAATCATAGATCTATATCTAGTCTAATTTACATTAGGTGACTCATCAACCTTAGTCAACTTGGAATTGGTCACCATAGGTGTACCAACTAGTTTAGAATCTTCCATTCTAAATTTCTTCAATAGTTCATATATTTGGACTGAGACAAGAAAATTCCTTTTTTTGATTGAGTAATTTGAAGTTCAAGAAATAATTTCATCTCACCAATCATAAACATCTCAAATTCATTCTTCATCTCTATAGAAAATTCTTTACTCAATTTGTCATTTCCACCAAAAATTGATATCATCAACAAAGACTTAAATAATCAAAATATTATCATGATCAATCTTGAAATGCAAGTTACTATCAACAATACCTTTGTTAAATCATAGCTTCAGTAAGTAATAATCCAATCTTGCATACCGGGCTCTAGGGAATTTTTTCAATCCATACAAATCTTTCTTCAATCAATAAACCAATCAATGGAAATCCATATGGTTGCTCAACATAAACTTCTTCCAACTCACCATTCAAAAATGAAGTCTTGACATCCATCTGATATACTTTGAAATCCTTATAAGAAGCATAAACAAGAAATAATCTCACAAATTCAATTCTAGCAACAGGAGCAGAAGAATCCCCAAAATAAATTCCTTCCATCTGTGAGTAACCTGTGCAAACAAGTCTAGCTTTATTTTGAACCACTTCACCATATTCATTCAACTTGTTTTTGAAAACCCATTTAGTACCAATCAAATTCTTGTCCATAGGTCAAGGAACAAGAATCTATGTTTTGTTCTTCTCAATATGATCTAGTTCTTATTCCATAGCTTTCACCCAAGATTCATATTTTCATGCTTCATTTACATATTTAGGTTCAATCTTTGAAATCAAATAAATCTCATCTCTATTTTCAACATGACCTCTCCTATTTTGAACACCTTTATTCTTGTCACCAATTTTTTGATTTTTTGAATAATTTAACCTTACATGCCTTAGAGTTATGGTTCGGTCACACACCTAGTTTGAAATTCTTCAAAGTTTTTGGGAGCAAATGCTACATAAATAGAGATGAATATTCAGGAAAATTTGATCCTAAGAGTGATGAAGGAATATTCCTAGGTCATTCTTTAAAGAGAAAAAACATACATGTGTCTAAACAAAAGAACTGACAAGTTGATAGAAAGTGCAAATGTGAAGATTGATGAATTCTCAGAACAAAATGATGGTTCTAGCAAGAATAAATCAAGAGATGATTAGGGGATTGTGTATGTTCAACCGGTGGAGAAAGAAGTTGAAATTCAGAACAATGAAGAACTAGTTCAATTGGTAGAAGAGAATCCTAGACCTGAACCAATGTTACCAAGGTATGTAAATTTGAAACATTTTGCTAATCAAATTATTGGCGATAAGGATGCTGGTGTTCAGACTAGAAGAAATATTAGAGAAAGTACCTATCTGATTTCTGAGCATGAACCTAAATTTGTTTTTGATTGCTGGTAAAACCACATTTTAGGGGGACCCAAAACCCCTTACAAGAATTACAAAAAAGGAATAGTTGTTAAGTCCACTAACTAAAATAGGACTGTACACCAGCCTGCGAAACCCAAAACCAACAGAAAAATAAGAAACCAGGTAAACCACCCAGCAACTGAAAACCAAAAAATAAACCAGCAAAAAAGTAGGGAACAACATGACCTAGGAGAACTCTAGAAGAGTTTCCTCCACTTCCTTCTTAGCTTCAAACACCTTCTTGAGAGAAACATTAAAGTCCGAGAGTTCTAGGATCCTATTTTGAATTTTCTTCTTTTTAGCAGATCGAGTGCGCTTGCCCGAGCCAACATCATCCTCTTCATCTTTGTCATCCTCAATCTTCATAGTCAAAGACCCAACATCTAGTTTTGACTTGATGGTGTTGAATCACTTAGTGGAAGAACCCATAAAAATGTTATTATCCTTAATATGCTTCTTCAGAGTGTTCTCTAGGATATCCATTCTATTCTGCAGATCCTTCATTTTTTCTCCTCCTCTTTATCAATTTGACCTTCAATCCCCACTGAGCCAATATCCAAATTCCCTTGAAGAAGATCAAATTTAGCAGAGAGGGATCAAAAACTAAGATTGAGGCTTTTTATTTCCTTGAACACCCATTTTAGAAGGCAAAACGAATACATTGACAACTCCTTCATAGTTTGGAGAACCCCAAAAGGGGGATCAATTTTATCATCCATGTCCTCTTGAAGGAGTTGCACACTCCATTCCTGCATGTTGATCATTCTCTCAAAGGGAATATTCCTTGAGATAGAAGGGAAATTACCCTTCTATACAGTCTCCAAACCTGGAGTCTCATTATCCACCTTCCTCTCTAACTGCACCTCCATGACCACTTCAAGCTTCGGAGAGATAGGAACATCATGATATTCAGAGCTAGGATAATTGACCAAAATGGGAACCTTCTAACGACCCACATCCCCATCGATATCTTCATGGTCATCACCTTTATCCTTGGCATCATGGGAAAACACATTCTTGTCCTCTTCATCACCAGAAATGCTCACTGAAACCGATAGGGACTCTTTTCTTTCCTCATCAAACTGGGTATGGGGGACATAATCTGTATTCGCATAACCATCACCACTCTCGCCTTCAGAGTTTGTTTCCATTCCATCCTTCTTATCAAATTTTATTTTTTTACCCATAGTTAGCTCCACTTTATCCTCACCCTCCCAAACCCGTTTACCCAAAGCCTTAGCAGAACCAGAGTCTCTAGATGAAAGGATAAGAGGGATACTTGAAGCAAATTTATTAACATGCTCAATAATTAAAAGAATTAGATCCTCGTGCAAAATGGGCTTTCTCTCTTTCTTCCTATGATCAATTATACTATGGAAAAGAGACTGCAACATATAAAAAGGGAAATAAACCCTAACCTTATGTCTGAAATGACAAAGCAACACAAAATAGTAGGAATGAGGCCTTTTATACCTACCATCCAGGGAGATATATTCCATGACAATATTAAGCACCTTCGCCCAGAACTCCTTGATAGAGTCCACATCATAACAACCACCAGAGTCCTTCTCCAAACTCTCGGCCTCTGCCTTGTCCTTTGGGAAGTGTTGAATGACCTTTTGGGAAATCTTCTTGTCTCTATAAAACTTCATGCCCTTGGTATTCAACCCAGACACCTCCACAATAAGATCTTCGGTGATTTTTATAGCCAGTCCCCCAATAGTCACAGTACCATCCTTCCAACTCTCAAAAAATCCTTCGTGACTTCATATTTGGACCCATGAAGGTGCTCCATGTACATAATGAGGCCACCCTTGCTGAGCTTATCCTAAACCTTAGTATTTTTTTTCCATTTTTTACAGTTCTTTGGCTCCCTATGGTTAAGCCCTCCACCCATGATACCCTCAGAGGATAGAATCTCAACAAAAATGGCAGAAAAAAATAGAGATAGTACACAATAGCAGACTTCAAATTGATCATAGTGCAAATATACGCATGTCTACACTTAGCCACCTCAAGAAAGACAAGACTTTCTGTAACCCTACTAACTGCATTAATAAACTTGCATCTTTTCATCAAAGCTTTTTGAGATATGCCAAATCTACTCTTTTTCCATGAGTCATATCAAACACCAACTTGGCCTTCAAATCAATGGTCAAATCACTTCCACCATGCCAAGTCATGATGTCCTCGACCCTAATTGCTATGTTGGCCAATGCATCCACAATACAATTGGCCTCCTTGAAGTTATGAGAAATAATGACATGCTTGAAGGAATTAATGATTATCTGAGCCTCTTCAATAATAGCCTTAATAGACCATGATGGCTTTGTAATCCCTTTAATGCAGTTTAAAATGTTCATAGAGTCACCTTCAATCCACACGTTTGAAGGCATGTCCTCATTTATAATTTTTAAAGTTTGAAAGAGAGCCATAGCCTCCACCACGTGATTGGTCTAGATGCCAATGGGGAGCACCATGGTAGCAAGATAGTTGTCCATTTCATCCTGAATAATACCACCACATCCGGCAAGCCCTAGATTACCCTTCGTTGCACTATCAAAATTGGATTTTATCCAGCTAGGAGGGGGGGGGGGGGGANGGGGGGGGGGGGGGGGGGGGGAAGCCAGATGGCATTCTCCCACTGGGATGAGGATTTATCTTTGGTGCCAGTAGTAACTCTAGCATAAAAATCTAGCTTAGCTCCATTCATGAGATTATAGTTCTCCTTAATGCTTCTCTTAATATTTTTAGCAATCACCACCGGAGGCAAGGTAGTGTCTCTAAACACTCTGTCATTGCGTTCATGCCATAGTTTCTAAATAACATGAGGGGAAATAATGTTCCACAACAACCTGTCCATAGGAACCTCATCATCTCTCCACTGAATGAAGAAATTCTCCATATTATCTAGGAAAACCCAGCATATCTTCTAACATTGCAAGGTGAGGCACCAAACTTCCCAGGAGTACCGACATGAAATAGCCATATGGTAAACCGATTGCATCACATTCTTACACAGAAAAATCTGTTAGGTAGAATCATGCCTCTCTTTTGGAGATTATCAATTGTAAGAATTTTATACTGCAAAACTAGCCAATAGAAAATTTTAATTTTAGGAATTAACCATTTATCCCAAACCTGAGCCCAAAAGGGAGGGGCATCCGACAGATTCAACAAAATATCAGTGGTAGAAGCAACAGAAAATACTCCATAAGGGAGCATTCCCCAAATTAGATTGTCCTCCTTGGTAGAGTCCACTTTCCAAACATTCAGATCCAACATCAAAGGCTTAAGCAAAAAATCAACAACAAAAAGATCAACCCAAGACTGTCCCTCCCAGTAATATTTAACCCACGGACCGAATCTTTGTATGCAAATATCAATAAAAGGTTGGATGAAAAGAATATAATTCAGAGGAAAATATTTAAGCCAACAATCTTTCTAGAATTTAATTCTCCTACCAGTACCCAAACACCACTTAGCACCCTTGAAAGCTGTCTCCTTAGCTTGCTGGATATAATTCCAAATAAAAGAGCTTTGCACCTTCACACCAGACAACATAAAATCTGATATATGAGGGAAGGAGTAGAGATATTTGTTGTGAATAATTTTGTTCCACTCTTTTTTCTCATCATAGATTCACCAAATTTTCTTAGCCAAGATAGCCTGGTTGGTAACTCTTAAAGGGAAGATCCCCAAGCTTCCCCAATTCTTTAGAATGCAAACCTTGTCCCAAGAAAATAAATCCAATCTATTTCTTTCTTCCACCCCTATCCAAATAAAATCTCTCTAAATTGAATCTATTATAACTGCAACCTTACCAGGGATTTTAAACAGACTAAGGAAATAGATAGGGAGACTCTACAGAGAAGCCTTAAGAAGTTGAAGTTTTCCCACTTGACTTAATAGAGCTCCCTTCCATCCAGCTAATTTCCTATTGAACCTGTCCACAATACCAGCCCAAAAAGAGTAAGGAGGTTTTAAGCCCAAAGGAAGACCAAGGTAGGTGGTAGGAAAACACTAATTTCACACCCAATAATTCTGGAAATTCTATGTTGTCTTTCCTCTGGCATATTAATAAAAAATAGAGAGATCTTATTCCAATTAACAATTTAACCAGTAGCTTGAGAATAAATAGAGAGAACCTGTTTAATCATTCTGGCCTCCTAGATGCTAGAAGACACCATAATAACCGTATCATCCACAAATTTCTCATGAGAGAAAGGCCTAGAAGCAGAGGAAGGAGTGAGGCCCTTTAAAGATCCATCAGTTGCCAGTCTCTAAAAAATCGCGACCAAGACCCTCCGCCAGAATAGAAAAGAGATTAGGGGACAAGGGATCACCTTGATAGAGCCCCCTAAAAGGATCGAAGAATCAAGAAGAAGAGCCATTCATAATAACCACAACCATAAAAGTACTAATAAGCTGGGAAATGATCTGCAAGAATTTATCACAAAAAGAAAAGGATCAAAGAATCTTGATCAAAAAATCCCAATCCACGCGGTCATAAGCCTTCAAGAGTTCGAACTTCAACAGGAAACCATAGTTGTTAGAGGAGTGGGTAGAATGAATGACCTCATGCACCTTCATAATGGAGTTAACAATTTGCTTGCTAGGAACAAAACCACTCTGCACGTGGGATATGATATAGGGGAGGATAGCCAGTAGTCTAAGAGTGAGAACCTTGGAAAAATTTTTGTACACTGAGTTACATAAGCTGATTGGCCTAAAGGATTCCACAAATTCAGCACCAGGTTTTTTGGGAATCAAGGCAATGAAAGTAGCATTAATTTCTCTAAGCATAGTTCTAGACCCAAATAAGTATTTGACAACATTGCAGATATCCTAGCCCACAATGTGCCAAAATTTATGAAAAAAGAACAAAGGAAACCCGTCTGGGCCTAGGGACTTATCACCCTCAAAAGAGAAAACAACAAGCTTGATTTCCTTTGAGGAGGAAATAGCAGTCAGCTTCTTATTAGTAACATCATCTAGAATGGAGGAGACATAATCAAGAAGCAAGGCTTGGTTATCTAGGGAAAGTGAATAATCTTTAGATAAAAGGGAAGAAAAAAAGTCAACCATAGCCAGAGAAATGTCCTTATCATTACTTACCATACCGAAATCTAACCTGAGTCTAGAAATTCTATTGGATGCTCTATGTTTAGAAACATACATATGGAAGAACCTGGTGTTCTTATCTCTAGATTTTAGCCATAGCGATCTTGACCTTTGTCTCCAGTACACTTCCTCTTTAGAAATGATATTATGAGTTTTGGCCAAAAGAGTCTCCTCCCTATCCTTAAGTTCTTGAGACATGCCTATCTACTGGATAGTATCCTAAATAACATCAAGCTCCTTTTGCAGATCAAGCTTAGCTTTGAAGATGTCAACGAACACTTCCTTACTCCAAGATTTAATATTTAGTTTAATATGTTGGAGTTTCTTAGACACCCTAAACATAGCAGTACCACAAATGTTAACATTCCACCAATCCCTAATTCTCTGCTCAATCTCTGGGTGATCAATCCATATTTTCTCAAATCTAAAGGGGAGATTTATCTTTACCTTCATTGGATCAGCAACAAAGGAGAGAGGGAAGTGATCGGACCCAACCTTCGTGAGAGAGGAAAGTGAGTAGTAAAAGTTGTTGAACCATTTACCAAAGATAAAAGCATGATCAAGACATACCTTAATAAGGTCCACTCCAACTCTTCTATTAGACTAGGTGTAATTAACACCCTCAAGATTGATATCAATGACAACCTGTCTATTAACAAAACCCATAAGCTCAACTCTATGCTTGAGTTGACTCTGGCTATCCATCCCTCCAAACTTCTCATTATCTTTCAAAGCACAGTTAAAATCTCCCATAACTAGCCAGGGAGAATCACAGAAAGAAAGCCTTTGATTCTCAACCAACTTCCAATATTTAGCCCTACCATCTTTGGAATTAGGAGCATAGATATTAGTAGTAACCCATTCAAAATCAGACTTGATGTGGAGAAATTTAACACTCAGAAAATTAAAATCATTACTTAAAACTTTACCTCTAATATTATTCTGGTTCCAAAAGACAACAATACCACCTGAGATTCCATCAAATCTAGAGCCAGAAACACCACCATTTTTGAAGATTGTTATTTTTTCCACCTTTTATTTCACCATCTTGGTCTCCTGAACAAGAATGATATTAGGTTTTTGATCTCTAACCAAGTTCCTAAGTGTATCTTTCTTATGGGAGGCATTCAACCCCCTGATATTCCACTAAATGAATTTCATTTCTTAACCGGTGTACATACTTCTTGGATGGTCAACTGCTTACCATCCACAATATCCTTTTTGCTTTTTCTTCCTCTAATATCCTTTTTTGAGATTCTTCCTGGGTTTTTTTTCTGAGGTCCAACGTCTGCCTTAAAAATTCAAACCTTAGATCCCCCATCGACTTTACTACGGGTAACTACTCCCTTAGAGCCAAGAGTTGAAATATTTTTCTGCTATTTTTTTTGCTTCTTCCCCATATGAGTGGTCCAGGGAGATCCATTCAGGTCCAAAAAATCTAGACCATCATGAACAATAGGATCTTCATGTCCACTCCCAGACTGCGTGTCAGGAATAGAGGGAAAATCCTCCTCCTCAACTTGTCAGGATTGCTTGGCAAGGATTCCTCACCCATCGCATCACCATATGACTGATCAATATGCAAGGATCCTTCCACATTGGACTGCAAACCCTTGAGGTTGATATCATCAGCCTGGATAGGAACAACAACCTCAAAAGGAACCTCCTTCATCAAAGAATCCAAGACATGGGTAACAGAATTAACAAATACCCCATCTTCTAGGTCAAGCTGACCATTAGAATCAACCATATCTCCTTGGCTTTCTTCTAGAACCAGATCAACCTTGTTGACACTAACACCTTCATCCATAACAAGAGTCTTTTTCTCCTTCCAAATTTGTTTGGATTCCTTAGGAGGATATGGGCTAGAAACCAATGTCTTAGGATCCTTTTTAACCTTCTTTGGATAATTCTTTTCCTAGTGACCCATTTTATGACACACAAAATAGGCAAAGGGAAGAGATTCAAATTCCACTTTCTGCTTCCAAATACACAGTTTAGAGTTAATGTTGGTAACCAAGGGAATGTTGTCAAGCTGGAAAATATTGACACAAATCCTGGCAAAAACTAGACAGGACTTAGTTGTCATCATCATGTCAATCGAAAGAAGCTCCCCACCAAAGGTAGAAGCTAAGCCCTTAAATACTTCCTTGTTCCAATATTCAAGAGGCAAGCCAGGAAATCTGACCCAGACTGGGGTGGCCTTGAAGAAATTTTTAGAGTAATCCCAGTTTGGAGCTCATTTACGGAAGACCACAACAATTCTACCAAACATCCAAGGACCCCCACATAGAACATAATTCAGATATTCTTTATTACAGAAGGAAAAGGACAAAAACCTTTGGGTAAAGCGGCAATGTGCACCTGACCCTTCAAAATCTATCTTTTCTTAACAAAATATCTAACCAATTCAATATTGGGTCAAGGTCCTAGGAACTTACCAACCAGAGTAAGCTCCATAGTAGAAACAATGTGATCCACCAGAGAATTTGGAACAAAAATAGCAACTTTTCCAGCCAGGAGCCCTGCCTTAAAAACCCCTACAAAAGAAGAGGGATTTCCCGCTGGATTTGCTCCCAGGATTTTTGACCACTTTTTGGTGGTGGAAGGCTTGACCTTGATACTATCAATGCTTTTCACTTCTTGGGTCCCCACTAGTGGGTCCTTGGAAATAATTTCTTTATTCTTCTCTACCAAAGAAGGGCTAGGCCCATTCCCTAAGACATTATCACTGATAGTTAATGGGCCAAGAATCGAAGGTTGTGACAACACTTCCTTTGAAGGAGTCACAGGTATACCAAGTAGGGGTGATGAGCAAGCCGTGACAACCTAGAAAGGGGGAAGATTCTCCTTACTATACAGAGAAAGATCTAACACCTGCAACACTAAACCCAAAACAAGTACTGGAGATCCAGCCGAAGGAAAAACTGATGACATGTAACTGATTGAATGTTTTGATAATGTTAAATTGAAGATGATGAAAGACATTAAAATAGTTAATGGTTTGTATTGTCATTGATGTCAACTTGATATAATCTATACGGTCATATACATAATGCCAAAGACTTCATAGAATCAATGGAACAATGATTATGCTTTCACCAATGCATAAAAGTCAAGTATTCACTATGTGACAGACAACACCGACAAAGTGCACACCATCGGTAAAGGCATAGAAAAAGTCACAGTGATACCCGATGAGCAGAAGATAGTGTTTCCCAATGAAGTAGAATCACAAGTTGCCCAATGAGAAAAATACTATGTTTCCCAATGGACGGAGATCCCAAAGCTAACTGGAGTTACACCGATGGAACTAGCAGTTGTCACCGATGACGAACTGCAGAATTAACCGACAGAACAGAGAGTTCAGAAAATGATAAAATATCTAGCTGGCAGAGCTTAAGGATAGACTTAACTGGTTGTTTTATTTGTTTTATTCAACCACATTTAAGTAATTGATTTAAAGAAGATTTGTATAGTTGGCAAGAAGATAACTATGAGATAAATCAAGAGTTAAAGCCATAAATTAAATTGGCTGGATTGTTTTTCACGCCAAGAATCAAGAATCAAGAATTAAGGAATATCATGTCTATATAAGAGACAAGCATAATTCATTTCCAAAGGTAATCAGATACACAAAAGGGGAGTGAATAGAAAGAGGATGCTAAAGAGAAACTGGTGAAGGATAAACCTCATACAGTCCTGATCAGTCAAGCTAAAGGAGAGCTACAGAATTCTGCAGACACCGACGAACAGTGAAGCACAACATCATAGAACAGAAAGTGTGGAGCACAAATAATTGAAGTGATACATTGATTAGAGAGGTATTGTACTTAAATAGATCTAAAAATCTACAATTCAAAGTTGCATTAGGAATAGTTCATAGTGTTTCAGTTTAACCATTGAAGCATCAAGTCTCTTAATAGAGCAGGACTTAATAGTTTTCTATAATTGAGGTATATCCTGCCAAAAAGGTTAATTCATGAAAGTAGCATTGAATTTTCATAAATACTATTGATAGACTAAGAAGAAGGTTGATTCAAGGATGGTAGAAAGATTTTCCTAAAGCCTATTGACAGTCTAAGAAGGAGGCTAATTCAAGGATGGTAGCAAAATATATACCAGATACTAAGTGACAACCTATGTATAAAATCCTCTAACAAGGTCGTACTTAATAGTGTGTTTGTAACCTTTAACAGGGTTGGTTCCTAACAGGGCTCACTTTAGAAGAGTGAAAATTTGGGGTACCGGTCCCAGTGGTTTTTTCGTTAACAGGGTTTCCACGTTAAAATCCATGTGTTATGTGTGTATGGTTTATTACTTTATTGTTTTACATTTCGCATATGCATTTCTAGATTGATTGGTATACTCTGCATATTTACTGAGTATCGATAAATAAGTTTTATTGCTTATCAGTTATAAAGGAGAATAAGGACAGACAAGGTAAACCGACAGACAGTTAATTATTCCAAGTATTTCAAGGCATGCATCTTGTAGGGACTTAACAATTTGAGAAGTACTGATTGGTGGATTAAAGTTTGAAATTGGATAAATTTTTAAGGCCACTGATTCACCCCCCCTCTCAGTTATTACTAACAATTGGTATCAACGCTTGTGTGCTTAGAAGAAATTTTTCAAGACCTAAGTAAAGATCACAAGATGAATAGACGAGATGTGCCCAAATTGAACAAAGACAACTTTGCGTCATGGAAAAGCAGGATAAGACTCCACTTATCAGGTATTGGTAATGATGTTACTCAATATTCAGATACTGAATATGTGTTGCCTACAGGACCATTGATAGTAGATCAATTGAGAGTGAAGCATGAGCATAACTACATGGTTATAGAGATTCTTCCTCACTCTCTGATGCTGAATTTGAAGATGTCAAAGATTGCAAAACTACGAAGAAAATGTGGGACAAACTGAAGCTTGTACATGGAGGTGATACAAATGTTCTGAGAGCCAAGGAAAAAATCCTTAGAGGAAAGTTAGATGATCTCAGAATGAAAGAAGGTGAAAAAATCACACAGTACAATAGAATAATAAAAGAAGTAGTCAATGCTATACGAGGTGTTGGAGGTACACTTGAAGAGGAAACAGTGGTAAGTAAAATCTTAAGAACCTTATTACTTGTATATGCTATTAGAGTTTCTGCTATTAAGGAAATGAGAGTAGTAGCAAAAAATATAGTTACTCTTGATAGCCTAATTGGTAGACTGCTTTTATTTGAGATGAATAACTTTGACAATAGTGTCTTACCAAGTTAAGAGTATGCATTTAAGTCTTCTATGAAAATAAGAAAATCCAACCATAGATGCTCATCTAGAAGGGACAGTGAAAGTTAAAGTAAAGAAGAATATCTAGATGAAATAGAAGCACTTATGGCCAAAAGAATACAAAGAGGAAATGGTAAATACAAAGGCAAGTTACCACTTGTATGCTTTAATTGTAAATAAATTGGACACTTTATTGCAAGATGTCTTAACAGAAGAAAAGATGACAGATCTTTTGAGAAGAATTCTGACAGAGGTGATAATAAAGATTATAAAGGTTACCGATGATCAGAAAGAAAGGATACCTGAGACTACAAGGATAAAGGCAAGAAGGCTAGCTACCTCGCTGCTTGCAAAGATGAAGATAATAACACCGAACATGATGATTACATCAAAATGGTATTTGTAGCTGTGAAGGATGATTCAGATGAAGATGAAAGGTATGAAGAAACTGCACTCATATCTAAGGTTAGTAAGAATGATATCTGGATTATATATAGTGGCTGCACTCACCATATGACCGGTGACAAAGAAAAGTTTACTAGTTTTGAGTACTATAATGGTGGTACAGTAAGAATGGGAAATGATACACCTTGTCCAGTCGAAGTTAAAGGAATAATAATGCTGAATAACCTGATTAAATGTGAAAATGCTTATTGGGTAAAATGATTGAATTATAATCTATTGAGTGTTTCTCAGCTGAATAAATCAAGTCACAGAGTAGCATTTGAGAACAAGAAGGCAAAGATCTTCAATGAATCAGGAAATTTGATTGGTACCAGTGAACAAACCAAAGGTAACTTATTCTATCCAAATGATAATAACACCACTTGCTTAATGACTAGAAACGAAGACATGTGGTTGTGGCACAAAAGATTGTGTCATGTGAATTTTGACAACATGATGAAAATAAGAAAAATAAGAAGTGTAAGAGGCTTATCGACGATGACAAAGCCAGACAACATCATGTGAAAAAATTGTCAAAAAGGTAAAATGATTGAAGTCTACTTTCAAAAGTAAAACCCATACATGTGATGATATTCTAGAATTAGTCCATACTGATTTATGTGGACCTATGAGGACAAGGAGTTATTATGGAGATAGATATTTTATTCTCTTTGTTGATGATTACTCTAGAATGATGAAAGTCATGTTTCTAAAAGAAAAATATGAAGCATTCAAGATGTTTAAGTGGTATAAGGCTATGGTAGAAAAACAAAGTGGTAAGGATCTAAAATGTTTAAGATCAGATAGAGGAGGAGAATTTATATCAGATGAATTCACTAATTTCTGTAATGAGCATGGTATAAAAAGACAGG
>MU227552.1:1025294-1058636 GCA_018584345.1 Thuja plicata
ACTTGAAGAAGAGGTATACATTGAACAACCAGAAGGGTTTGTGGATCCAGACAAGAGGAACATGGTATGTAGACTTCACAAAGCCTTGTATGGATTAAAACAAGCTCCTAGAGCCTGGTATGAATGAATTGATTCCTATCTAATAAGTATTGGATTCATAAGGACTAGTGAAAATAATAATCTTTATTTAAAGAAGATACTGATGCTAACACTTTGATTGCTAAAATATTTATTGATGACATCATATTTGTAGGCAATGATGTGCTATGCAAATCATTTGCTGATGAAATGAGAAAAGAGTTTGATATGTCTATCTTTGGAGAGATCAAGTTCTTTTTTGGTCTACAGATCATTCAAAAAAGTGAAGATGTTTTCATTACATAGTCCAAATACATCAAAGAGGTCTTGAAAATATTCAAGATGGAAGATTCCAAACCTGTTGGAACATCGATGGCTACTGGATGCAAATTAACAAAGGAAGACAAGACAACAGAGGTAAATCAAACTTTGTACAGATCAATGATAGGAAAACTCATGTATGTTGTACACACTAGACCAGATATTGCACATGCAGTAGGAATTGTTGCTAGATTTTCTGCTAACCGCAGGGAATCACATATGACTGCTGTGAAGAGAATCTTAAGATATCTGAAGAATACTGAGGAATTTGGCTTATGGTATAGAAGATAAGGCAAATTTGAACTAAAAGTGTTTATCGACGTTGATTGGGCTAGAAATATTGATGACCATAAGAGCACAACTGGAGGAGCATTCTTTATGGGTGATAGACTTGTCACATGGATTAGCAAGAAGCAAGGATGCATCTCTCAGTCTACTGTAGAAGCAGAATATTTTGCTGCTGCTGCAAACTGCTCAAATATTGCATGGATCAAACAATGGCTGAAAGGTATGCATATGAAGATCTCAGAACTAGTGATTATCTATTGTGATAACACCAGTGCAATAAACATTTCCATGAATCCAGTCATGCATGCAAAGACTAAACACATTGCCGTCAAGTATCATTATTTAAGAGAACAAGTTCAATAAAAAGATGTGATACTTGAATATGTACAATCAAAAGAACAATTGGTTGATATCTTCACCAAGCCACTGCCCAAAGATACATTTGAGTACTTGAGAAAGAGAATAGGGGTCAAACCCATGTCTACCAGTCAGTAAAAGACTGAAAGTTGCATCAGCCTATATATTATCAGAATATCATTCATGTTGATGCAAGCAAAAGATGAACTTCAAAGCTACATCTATATACAAAAAGGTATATATCAGAACTGAGCACCAGAGCATATTGTTGTATTGCTGATGGATAAAGGAAATTTAGGGAATATATTATGGATAGAAGAAAATAATTGTTTGACATGAATGTTAGATATTTGTAAAATACTTTTTTGGAATTGTTGTCAAAGGGAGAGAATGTATCCATATTATCACAAGAGGTTATCCATTATCAGATTACTGCAAGGGAGAGATCATATCCAAAGGGAGAAAATTTGTATGAAGAAATCATATACAAAGGGAGAGTTACTGACAAAAGACAGAGACATCAAATAAGAAGAATAGTAAAAAAAAAGAAATTGACACAAAAAGAGAACACAACACATCAGAAGAAGAAACATAGAAAGCTACAAGAATAAAATCTAAGCTAACACAGAGCTTACCAGCAGTCAAACATTTCTATCAATTATCAAAACAAACTATTTGGTAATTTGATGAATCTCAACAATTGTATTTCATTTTGTATTAGAAAGAGTATAGTGTGATAATATAGTATGTTGCCATCAATGCCGAAGGGAGAGATTGATGACATGTAATTGATTGAATGTTTTGATATTGTTAAGTTGAAGATGATGCAAGACATTAAAATTGTTAATGGTTTGTATTGTCATTAATTTCAAATTGATATCATATGTACGGTCATGTACATAATACCAAAGACTTTAGAGAATCAATAGAACAATGATTATGCTTTCAGCAATGCATAAAATTTTAGTATTCACAATGTGACAGACAACACCGATGGAGTGCACACCCTTGGTAAAGGCAAAGTGATACCCGACGAGCATAAGATAGTGTTTCCTGACGAAGTAGAATCACAAGTTGCCCGATGAGAAAAATCCTATGTTTCCCGACGGACGGAGATCCTGAAGCTAACTAGAGTTACACCGATGAAAGTGGCAGTTGTCACCGATGACGAACTGCAGAATTAACTGACAGAACATAGAGTTTTAGAAAATGACAAAATAGCTAGCTGACAGAGCTTAAGGATAGACTTAACTGGTTGTTTTATTTATTTTATTCGACCACCGTTAAGTAATTGATTTAAAGAAGATTTGTATAGTTGGAAAGAAGATAACTACGAGATAAATCAGGAGTTAAAGCCGTAAATCAAATTGGTTGGATTGTTTTTCACGCCAAGAATCAAGAATCAAGAATTAAGGAATATCATGTCTATATAAGAGACAAGAATAATTCATTTCCAAAGGTAATTAGATACATGGAAGGGGAGTGAATAGAAAGAGGACGCTGAAGAGAAATTGGTGAAGGATAAACCTCATATAGTCCTAATCAATCAAGCTGAAGGAGAGCTAAAGAATTTTGCAGACACCGACGAACAGTGAAGCTTATCATCACAGAGAAAAAAGTGTGGAGCACAAAGAATTGAAGTGATACATTGATTAGAGAGGTATTGTATTTAAATAGATCTGAAAATATGCAATTCAAGGTTGCATTAGAAATAGGTCATAGTGTTTCAGTTTAACCATTGAAGCATCAAGTCTCTTAACAGAGTAGGAATTAATAGTCTTCTATAATTGAGGTATATCCTAACAGATTGCCAAAAAGGTTGATTCATGAAAGTAGCATTGAATTTGCCTAAAGCCTATTGATAGCCTAAGAAGAAGGTTGATTCAAGGATGGTAGCAAGATTTTCCTAAAGCCTATTGACAGGCTAAGAAGGAGGCTGATTCAAGGATGGTAGCAAAATAGATGCCAGATACTAAGTGACAACCTATGTATAAAATCCTCTAACAAGTTCGCACTTAATAGTGTGTTTGTAACCTTTAACAGGGTTGGCTCCTAACAGGGCTCACTTCAGAAAAGTGAAAATTTGGGGTACCTGTCCTAGTGGTTTTTCCCTTAACAGGGTTTCCACATTAAAATCCATGTGTTATGTGTGTACGGTTTATTACTTTATTGTTTTAAATTTCACATATGCATTTCTGGATTGATTGGTATACTCTGCATATTTACTGAGTATCGGTAAATATGTTTTACTGCTTATCAATTATCAAGGAGAATAAGGACAGACAAGGTAAACCGACAGACAGTTAATTATTTCAAGTATTTTAAGGCATGCATCTTGTAGGGACTTAATAATATGAGGTGTATATGTTTGGTGGATTAAAGTTTAAAGGATAAATTTTTGAGGCCACTGATTCACCCCACCCTCTCAGTTATTACTAACAAAAATGATGTCCACTGTGACATTCTCCAGACCTGCTCCAAAACTAGAACCCATAACTAGACCACCATGCCTGGTTGGGGAACTCTTGAAATTTGAAAATTATTTCCCACTCGAAGCCTCTCCCATCTCTCACTAGTTATGAACCTAATTTTTTTAAAGAGGCATTGATGAATGAATATTGAGTTAAGTCCATTGAAGAAGAATTAGACCAAATAAAGAAGAACAATAATTGGGTACTTGTTCCCATACCTGTTGATAAGAATGTGATAGGAACTAAGTGGGTATTTAGGAAAAAACTTGATGAATCTAGTGAGGTTGTCGGAAATAAGGTAAGACTGGTGGTTAAGGGTTATGCACAAGAAGAAAGCTTGGAATATGGAGAGACTTTTGAAATAGTGGAAAGACTTGAAGGAATAAGGATTCTACTAGCATATTCTTGTTAAAAATGATTTAAAGTTTTCCAAATGGACATCAAATTTGCATTCTTGAATAGAATTATGGAAGAGGAATTTTACATAGAACAACCTGATTGTTTTGCACTATCAGAAGATGAAGACAAGGTGTTAAAGTTTTAGAAGGCACTTTATGGTTTGAAGCGGGCACCAATGGCATGGTATGAGAGACTCCACTCATATCTAATTAAGATCGGCTTCATCAGAACAAGTGAGGACAATAATGTTTACTTGAAGATTGAAAAGGATGACCGATTGTTGATTGTTGAAGTCTTTTTGGATGACATGATTTTTGGTGGAAATGATGAGATGAGAATTTCTTTTTCTGATAAAATGAGGATAGAATTTGCTTTGTCTATGTTTGGAGAGATAAAATTCTTTGTTGGATTGTATATATCTCAACTCAATGATGGAATCTACATCATCCAATCTAAGTATGCGAGAAAGTGTTGAAGACCTTTGGGTTAGATGATTATAAACTGGTTGGAACTCCAATGGTGACAAGTTATAAGCTATCTAAGGAATATGATTCTAAAGAGGTGAATTCAAATCTATACATATCCATGATAGGTAAGTTGCAATATCTTGTTTACAATAGGCATGATATAGAAGATGTTGTTGGGATTGTTGCAATATTTCAATCTAATCCTAAGGAATCCCATATGGTGGCAGTGAAAATAATCTTTAGATACTTAAAAGGGACTAAAGACTATGGTCTTTTGTATGCTCACAAAGGATGTTGAGTGTATTTACTGATGCATATTGGGTAGGTAATGTGGGTGATAGGAAGGGCACAAGTGGAGGAGCTTTCTTTCCCAGAGAAAGACTTGTGTCATGGACAAGCAAGAAGAAAAACTACATTTCTCAATCTAATGCAGAGGCAGAATAGGTTGCTACTGTTATTAATTGTACTCAAGTTGCTCGAATGAAGCAAATTTTGGAAGGTGTCTAGGAGAAGGTATCTAAACTAGTGGTTATCTATTTTGATAATCATAGTGCTATTAACATATCCAAGAACTATGATGTACTCTAAGACCAAGCATAGTGCAATTAAGTACCATTTTCTTAGAGAGCAAGTTCAATAGAAAGAGGTGTAGTTAGAGTACGTGCCAACTAAGGAGTAGGTTGTAGATATTTTTATAAAGCCACTACCTAAGGATACGTTTGAGTATCTGAGAGACAAATTGGGGGTTATTGCCCTATGTGAGAATAATTAATGTGATATTTTTACATCAGTCCAATGTTTTGTATTGGAAATATTTGATTGGATTGATGTAATAAGGGGCTACTCCTTAGGGGGAGAATTCGGTGGTAAAGGTACTGATTACTTTATTCTGATCAATGGTATGGCTTCTTTGGAATCATTTTCAAAGGGGGAGAGAAGTGATGAGAAGTGGCAAAGCTATTAGTTGAGATAGACTAGTGAGGAAGGGGGAGACACTTAATAGTTGGATATAGCATAACAGAAGCATAGCAGATTATTAGATTGGCAAGATGTTGAGTTGCCATCAATGAAAAAGAGGATTTTTTGGCATAACTAATGATGTGATGGTAAGTGTTATGGTACAGATTTGGTGTTGTGATGATCAGTTATTGTGTTGTCATTGATGTCAAGTATTGACCTAGTATTGTTAGTTTGTTTCCATATATGTGAGAAGGATGAACAATGTGTTTTAAATAGTTTTGGTGGCCATGATTCTTAAGGGAGACCTGAGAGTCTCTTTAGAGGATAAATGTATGATCACAATTGTTGAATGTATTATTTGAGCAAGTTATGTTTGATTAAAGTATGACAAGGCATCTGCTAAAATAATATGTGATTAACAATGAGTGATTTGACCGGTTTGTCAAATATATGTAGAGATAGGTAGCACGATCATAGGATTGTATTGATGATACAATATTTAGTTCATCATTTTGACCGCAACTAATTTGGATGATCGGTAAGCATGGTTTGGGGTTATAGAAGTTGTTTCAGTGAAATGTGATAGTGTTCTTGAGCTACTAATGGTAGATCTTGATTTGGTGATCAATGATAGAGTTTTGATGAATCATGTGTGTTACAGTTGTCATGATGATGTGTCCCAATTCATTAGAGGTGATGTGTTGGATTTACATTGATCAAGGTAGATATTGTATCAGGATGAAGGCTGAGTCGGTCAAAATGTGTTTGAATATTATTAGCAAAATTAATTATATGAATCTATCTTGTGGCCCACCGATTTGGTAGAAAAGTGTATTATATTGGGATGTGTGTTTTGGCGTAATCTCTCTGAGCACAAATATTGAAAGGTGTTTTCAATTATGTTTTTTAAGGATTAAGGCGGTGACCACCTTAGGGCTTGAGAAATAATATTTATATTATCAAACCAAAGATTTGTGGGTGGATATCGTCAGTGTGAAGGTGTGATCAAGCCAGAGTATTCTAAAGCAATCTGATGAGTGAATGAACGTGTTACAAAGGATCTAATCAAGCAAAGGAGTTTCTATTTTCCATATCAAAAGACCCTAACAATTTTCTTATTCTAGATCCCTTAACCAGGTAGATCCTAATAGATCTTATTTGTAAATCTCTTAGCAGAGTGGCTCATTAAATTGAGTTTGAAATCTCCTAACAAAGTTATTCCTAATAGGGTTAAGATCCTAACAAGACTAGAGGTAAATCCCATAACTGGGCGACACATAACAGTGTCTTTGTAAACTCCTAACAAGGCATACTTCAGAAGAGTAATTTATTTGTGGGTCTTCATCCCCACCATTGTTTTCACCCATTTGGGTTTCCACATGAAAATCTCAGTGTTATGTGTTGCATGCTTTGTGCTGTTTGTGTTTTTTGGTGAAGTTTCATTTTCTTATCTATCAATGAACATGTGAATTTTGTTTTTGAATTAATGGAAAGAAAATTTGTAGATATCTTAGTATACTGATTCACCCGCCAGTATTCTTGGACCTTTAGAACTAACATTCCTATCTGAGTTTGTCTACTATGTATATCTTTGTGCATGATTCCACCCTCATTGACTTTGACAAATTTATGTTTGAGTGTATACCCACAATGTCAAGAGAGAAAATCCCAATTTTAATACAAACTAAAACACCATCCATTGTATCTACTATAGTGCATACCCAGTCTATCCCTTCAAAGACTATAGTTGAAGATACTCAAGTTTCCCCTTTCAAACTTCCTCTATGGCTAAGTGCAATAAATCCCAAAAGGAAAACTAAATGTATTTATCTTAATGGATTTGATTTTAAGTAGCTTGATTGGGTAAAACCTAAGGTTACTAAGAATGTCAAAATAGTCTCTAAGGTGATTATGGATAAGAGAAAGAAAAAATATGTTGAGGTGGTAGAACCACTTTTTGACAAGTTTAAGGGAGGAACACAACTTTTATATTAAAAGATAACAAGGTTGGAACATGGTATATTCTCTCATACCAAGATTGATGCACATGAGTATGTGGCTTCGTTGGCCCAAAGGTATGATTCAATAAAGGATAAGAAGGATTATCTTATGATGCAAAATACATAACTTAATTCATTGATTCTCAAGATCACTAGGTCCTTTGAAATACCATATCCCATGGCCTCCTCCTTTGCTGAAGAATCCATTAAAAAGGTTGATAAGGTAGGGGAGAAGGCCAAGGCAATAGATTATTGGTTGGATAGTTTGATGGAGCAAGGTTATTAGTTGGTGAAGAAACCCCTTAAAAAAATTTCCAATGTGAAAGTGGTTAAAATTAAGTTGAATCAGACCCTAAAAGCCTTCACTATAAACTTAGAGTCTACAGAGAAATATCTATAAGCTTCTCTCAAGTTCACAGACTTGAAGATTGATGTGTTGTGTGAGAATGACATGATACCAACTAGGGAAGATATATTGAGTTTAAAGAATCCATGATCAATAGTGGTCAGGTCATTGAGGATTTGATTAAAGATATGGATGCAATTCTTGAGTCATGTATTGAAAAGGAGTCGAATATTCTCGCTAAGTTTGAAGAAATATATTTCAAATTAGTAGGTGATGATAAGGAGTTAGTTCCTAAAGATACAATAATCTTCGAGCTCATGCTGACGATCCATGAAGAATGTAAATTTGATCATTTATCATTGGCTTTAATTGATAAGTTCACAAGCTATCTTGTATTCTTAGATAAAATGCAAACTATATTGGAGGAATATAAGGTAGCACTCATAGGTTGTGTAGATTTCATCACCAAGACCACAGCTATTGCAAGAAATACATTTGGTTGAGATACAAATGAAGTACAAGAATCAATTTACAAGTTTACGAAATTCATGGCCAAGGATGAAGACATCGAAGAAATGTCTTAGGACACTTTGTAGTCATATTTTTCATGATTTCTATGAGATAGTTTTATGTTGTTTTTTGATATATTACATGCAAAAATAAAATGTGTGATGACATGTAATTGCATTGCAAGTCACAATAGTTTAGGACTCTCAATGTTGAATATGTCAAAGTTAGTTAGGATTCTCCCACTCTTTTTTCATAGTCCTCACCTATATAAAGGAGGATACCCTTTGTAATTAATCATCTTTTATTCATGCAATTAGAATAAGTTGAAATTTTCCACTGATACAAACTTTTTTTTCTTCTATTATTTAAACTTATTTTCAAGTCAATAAAAAAGAAAGTGTGATTTTAGACTTTGTGTTAAGATATTTGTTATGCTATTATTCTGTCCTCATGTCACACTAATAGTATTATCTTGAATTAGTTAGGAATATAGTTGCTAGTGTTGTAGTGTTACTAAAGGAGCATTGAATTTGATCTATTGTAGACTTTGAGTTGCATATTTTAAGTTTGGAAGATAAAAGTTAGTGCTGGTGCAATTACACATTCATAGTATTTTTGTTATGATTCCATTTGCTATTAGATATCAAAAGTTTCGTTCTGTTGAGAGTCCTTATGCTTTATTATATTTTTTCTTCATCAATTGATCATTGAAGAATATTGCACGAGTATCTGAGCTTGTATAATTTCTTAATTAAACAGTTCACTAGTATCCTTGGGATTTCTCTGTCATTTAATCTCAAGTATATGGGTTTAATTGCTCCAAAAAATTCTTTATAGTGAAGTTTTGAAAGTATAAGTTTGTATCAAGGTTGTTATAAGAAATAGTGCATCCTTCTTGAAAAAAGAGGAAGTGATGGATTGTGACATCACAATCTCAATCTAGTTTATAATTTTAGATAAGTATTTAGTTGATTTCAACAACAATAAGAGGGGTGCATCTCTTTTGTTGAGAGGAGAGATTTCATCTCACATACTATGTCTAAATTCATATATATATATATATATAGATATATACATATAAATATATATGTTTATATATACATACATATATATCTATATATGTATATATACATATCTATATATATATATATGTATGTATGTATGTATATATACATATATATATAGACACACATACATACACATATACATACATATATACATATATACATACACACACACACACACACACACACATATATATCTCTCTGTGTGTGTATTTATATATAGATATATAGATATATACATACATATATATACATATATATGTATATACACACACATATATATGTATATATATACACATATATATGTATATACACACACACACATATATATACATATATACACACACACACACACACACATATATATATATATATACATATATATGTGTGTGTGTGTGTGTGTGTATATATATGTTTGTTGTACATTTACATGTATATGTATATATAAATGTATATGTGTGTATATATATAGACATATATATACATATATTTATATGTATATGTATGTGTATTTATGTGTGTATGCGTATAGTATATATGTATATGTATACATATATCTCTATCTATCGATAGACAAATATGTGTGTTTGTGTTTTTATGTGTGTGTTAGTCCTAAATTGTGAGCAATACAGTTTTGGTCCTTAGCTAGGCCTCATTCTAGTGTTTGAGGCTTCCATGCTTCATTGGCCTTCTTGCTATGCATTTACTTAATAAATATTTAAATATTTTCCCTTTATTAACTTAGTTTACATTACGAACCCTTAATTTTAGGTGTGTCCCCTTTAATTATTTCAATCATTTATCACCTCTAAGATAACTCAGACTATGGTTGAATTTAAAAATTGGATACAAAAAATTAAGGGTATGGAAATACCCTTAGACCACAAAACCTTTACTTGGTCCAATAAGAGATCAAAACTAGAATATAAAGCAAAAAAAATAGATAGATTTTTCTACTTAGGTGACCTATCAAGCTTTAGTCTCAATCTCAAATCAAGCATAATTGCAACTTCAGGATCAGACCATTATCCAATGAGCCTTAGTTTAGAAAAAAATTATATTCCTAAAAAGAATCCTTTTAAGTTTGAAAAAATATGGCTGAAAGATGAAAATTGCCTTTTGAGGATAGATGAATGGTGGAATGGAAAAAACCTTTAAAGGTTCAAGTTTTTTTACACTAATGGCAAAAATTAAACATGTAAAGTGATGCTTTATTGAGTGGAATAAAGAATACTTTGGTAATATCATTGATTCTAAAATAGTAATAGAACATGAATTAGTAAACCTATATGAAGAAATTATAATGAAAGGTATGAATTTAAACACATATACAAAAGATAAAGATCTCTTAAAAAATTATGAAGATATACTAGCAAAAGAAGAAACCTTTTGGAGGCAAAGATCAAGAGAAGTATGGTTAGAAGAGGGGGATATAAACACTAATTTTTTTCATAATAGCTCTAAGGAAAAATGAATTTTTAGCAGGATTGCAAGGATTAAGAAACTTGATGAACATTAAAAGAAGACCCTGAGAGTATTGCATTAGAAGCAGCTAATCATTTTGAAGATATTCTGAAAAATCTAGAAGGATCTGATAGAATTGCTCAAGATGTTTTACTATATAATATTCCTCCTATTATTTCATTAGGGAAGAATAAAATTCTTAATGCAAAAATTACTAAAGAGGAAGTAGAAGCAGCACTAAACAATCTTCATCCAGACAAATCTCCCAGACCAGATGGGTTTCCTACTTTATTTTTTCAGCAATGTTGGCATTTTATAGGAGAATAAGTTGTAGCGGCTTTAGATGGAATGAGAAATTCAAGAAGACTCCTTCAAGAGATTAATAATACATTTATTGTATTAATTCCAAAAAAGTCTAACCCTGGGGGTTATGATGATTATAGACCTATATCTCTATGCAATACTCCGTATAAGTTACTCACAAAGACTTTGGCAAATATGCTAAAGAGGCTTTTCCCCGATCTTATCTCGAAAGAACATACATGCTTTGTACTAGGAAGGTCCATTCTGGATGGTGTAATTATTGCACAAGAAGTTATTCATTCTATCCAATACAACCATACTCCTAGTATGATTATTAAATTAGATATTTAAAAAGCATATGATAAAGTAGATTGGATATTTTTATGTAAATGCTTAGAATCATTTGGTTTTTCCAAATAATGGATTAATCTGATCTTTGAATGCATATCTAGTCCAAAGATATCAGTCTTGGTTAATGGAAATCCAACTAGCTTCTTTAATATTAACCAGGGATTAAGGCAAGGAGATCCCCTTTCCCCTTATCTTTTTAACATTATGGTAGAAGCCTTAGGTCACTCTCTTACTAAAGCCAGAAGGGATAACTTAAATTTAGGAATTAAAGTTACTGAAGAATTAAAACCATGCACCCACCAACAATTTGATGATGATAATTTACTCTTTAGTAATGCTAATCCCTTATAAGTCAAATCAATTAAGAACCTATTGAATTTATATACTAAGGCATTATGACAACAAATTAATAAGGAAAATTATGAATCTTCTTCCTTAATACGTCAGATCAATTACAACAAGCCATATGTAGATGTTTATAATTTAATGTTGGAAAATTACCATGTAAATACCTAGGGATTCCTCTGGACAAAGGTATTGGATCAACCAATCTGTGGGACAAAGTTTTAAACAATATTGATAAGAAGGTTGAATCATGGAAGGGTAAATGGTTAACAAATTTTAGTAAAACTATGATGATCAAATGTGTCTTATCAAATATACCAATCTATCAAATGATGAGCTTTAGTTTACTGAAAGGTTTAGAGAATGAGATAAATAAGAGATGAAAAACATTATTCTGGCAAGGATCTAATGACAAAGTGAGACTAGCAATGATAGCATGGGATAGAATTTGTAAACCTAAGGAGGAAGGAGGGTTACATATCAAATATATTAAACAATAGAACCTAGCTTTAGGAGCTAAATTGGTATGGAAAATATA
Source organism: Thuja plicata (assembly GCA_018584345.1). NCBI lineage: Eukaryota > Viridiplantae > Streptophyta > Pinopsida > Cupressales > Cupressaceae > Thuja > Thuja plicata. The sequence goes on from MU227552.1 coordinate 1,037,557, forward strand.
TAAATATCCTGAAACCAAATGGGTCAAAATACTAAGGTACAAATATTTAGATGGTAGGGATCTATTGAGCATATTCAGAGACAAGTCTTCGCCTAATGCATCAAGGGTATGAAATTTAATCTTAGAAAGTAGGAAAGTAATAACAGATAACTTAACCTGGGATATAAGAGATGGCAGTAAAACTCTCTTTTGGGAAGATTCATGGGGGGAATTTCCGCCTCTCAACTCTATCATAAATGATAATCAAGCCATAAATTTAATTAAAAACTATAGAGGTATTTATGTCACAGATTATGTCGAATTATTATACAACAACCTCGATCTAGGTTGGAAATGGAAAAATTTCAATGACATGGGTTTAGTTGATGAATTCAGAAATACTATTGAAGGAATTCTGAGAGACCGGAAAATAACTCCATCTACTGAGAGTGATAGAGTGATCTGGGCCAAATCAAATAATGGGGAATAAAATACTAAGGTAGGGTATGAAACACTTAACAATAGTAGACAACATATCATTTTGAGCTATGAAAATTAGGTGTAAAGGAGTATAATAATGAATTAAAACACTCTACAACTAATAATCTAAACTACATACATGAATAGATTGAAAAGAAAGCCTAAAAACAATAAAAGCATAAGGAGTGCAAACCTCCCTAAAATAGAATCCAAGATCCCTTTTGATCTTTTGATTTGTCCATGCTTATAGATGTGTGCTCCATATTTGATATGATTAGAGCTTCAGGAGGGGTTCTTCAAATTGACATTATAACTCTGCTTTGGAATTGGATTTTTGATTTGCTCTCAAAACTAGCATTATAACAATGCATGAAAGGTGGATGAAATTGTGAAGGAATGAGGTTTCTTTTATAGAAAATGGGTGAGGAATCAAGGGTTAGGATGCAATCCTGAGGAAAGGTCCAGATGAACCTAGAAGAGAGCACATGGATTGTGCTTCTTCAAGTGCACAATATGATGACATCGGTCACAATATGATTTGTTTGAAAAGAGGGAGAAATGTGACCATTTAGGGAAGTGACCCAAGGAGATGAGAGGAGAATTTAGGAGATAAGGCTATTAATGAGGGAGTAAGAGCCTTAATGAGGAGTGTAAGAGGCATTAATGAGGCATGGGTGAGGGGATAAGATAGAGCTTGAGAAAGTTGACTTTGGGGAAGGGATTGAATTCCTAATCTAAAGATTAGGAATGTGACATCATTAGGGAGAGTTTAGGATAAGATTAGGATTAGGATTAGCATGGGTGAAGAGGTTGGGATTAGTTTGAACTCTGAGTTAGGTGGTTGAGATAGGTTAGGTTAGGGGTTAAAAGGAATATTAATGAATTAAATTACATAAATAACATATTCATTCAATAATAGGGGAATATGGTTTTAATTAATTATCAAGCTATTGGTTGCTTTTGATAATTAATCAGGACTATATCCAATTAATTGAATTAATTAGGGCTAGGGGATGACATAGGTCAATTAGGTAATGCTTAATTACTTAGCTAATATGTCCCAGAAGGAACTAAATATGATTGAATTAGGTTAATCAGATTTAGGTGTCTACATTTTACCCCTCTTCAACAGTGTTAGAATAACGCTATTTCAAAGATGTTTAAAACAATAGACGATGCAAAGATGTGGATGTAGGAAACAAAATTGCCCTAGAGTAATGATTGGGATAGATTTAGAATATGATGACCAGGACGATGGCCCCTTGAGAGGGAGACAGGGAAAAAGGTGAAGCCTTGGTGACATCTTGAAAAGAGACGACTAAGAGAGACAAGATAGAAGAAAAAGGAAGGGGGGATATAAGACTGAGGGATGGGATAGTCAGGTTTGCATCAAGGATGAAGGGTTAGGTTTGAGAAGTGATTTTATTGGACTAAAAGGGATAGATTTTATGGGGATGGGATTTGATTTCTTTTGTTGGGGAGGGGATGGGGGGATTTTTCTTGAAGCTTGCGAGGGGTATTCTGGGATGGAATACCACCATGTAGTTGAGCACTTATTTTGATATAGAAACGCTAGAGACCATGCCAAGGTTACTAGGAACACAAGGCCTTGTCACCGGTGTTGCAGAGGACTAACACAATAGACACATAGGGGTTGCCCTAGCATCACACATGAGTCCCAGAAGAGCCATGGTGGAAATGATGCTGGAAAATCCCACAAGAAAATGACACCTCCCAAGTGTAGCATGCAAACCCAAATGGATTACATACATGTAATGGTCATATCCAACTGACTCACAAGTAGAAAAAAAAAAGATTAAGTTACATATCCTAGGTGAATCCATTTGCAGTATACCATAATATAAAGAATCATGACAACTTTGAGGAGGAGAACAACCTAGAGAATCAGGAATGATAACCAAGAACCAAAATCAAATTTCAAGATAAAAAAATTTAATAACAAGGTGCCTTTTTCCAGAGAGATCAATGATATGGAATGATGATTGGATTGAGATTAGGTCAAGAGGAAGGATACATCCTACACAAACCCAGTGATGATGATGATCTAGATTTAGGTCAATGAGAGGAAGGATACATCCTCAAGAACCCATTTCCATGGAGATTTCAATTGTGAATATGATTGACCAAAGATGTGATGATAATCAAATTGTCGAAGCATGATTTTGTCATAAGGAACTTTCTGAAGCATGGGATTCAGAAATAGATGAGATGATATGAGATCAAATTGCTGAAATAGGATTTTTTCATAAAGAACTTGCTGAAGCATAGGATTCAGAATGGATTTGGATCACTTTCTACAAGGAGATCGACCAAGGACACGAGATATGTACAAGCGAGACTAGACTGACACAGATAGGATATTTACAAGACTAAAGCTCATGCATAATGGATGAGATGAGGAAAATATGCATGATGTTTCCCTGGTTGAGCCAAAAGGCCAAGATAGAGGAAAAGCGGATGGGGTGCTCTAGATATAGGAATGATGCAATCCCAAAGAAAACACAAGGATTGGGAAGGATGCATCCTAATGATGATGAATGGATTGTGATCAAAGCTTGCAAAAAGGCTAAGGGTGTGCTTGGATGGGATGATTGCTACTTGACTTTAGATAGCTGGGGTATGTGGATAGGCTTTGCATGTGATGGTAGGTCACAAGGATAATTAGGATTTGAATGGGTGGCATTGGGTGCATGAGGATAGCCTAGAGCTAGATACCAATGACAAGGGAAGAAACAAGTGATGGTATATATGAAAGGAGGAATTGGAAGATGAAGGAGACATTGGTGAATGCAGAGAGGGAAGCACTGGATGGAAGGATTTCAGTAGAGGAATGGATGGATAGATGAAGGATTATGGATAGGAGAGGAGGATTGGGAAATGACAGGTGGATATGAGAAGGTCTCCAAGGAAGACGTCACCAAGGAAAAAAATACCCCCACTTAGGATAGGTCATGCATGTGAGGAAGCATTAGGAGGGGGTACAATAGGATGGAAGAGATAATAACAAGAGGATGACAAAGTTGGATGAAAGATAGGATGAAGGGTAGATAAGGGATGAAGATAGTACAAAAGGATATATGGAAGGAAGGATGGGTGGATAAAAGGATAGGTGGATAAAGATGGGAGATGGGAGATGGATGTCAAGAGATGTCCAAAACAATGTAGATATGGTGGCTAGTATATTTCTCATCAAGATCTAGAGGAGGATGGAGGAAGTGAAAAGGACAAGACTGGATATGGATGGTAGATGGATGGTGGCTAGAAGGAATTACCCCCAAGTGTGAAGATAAAATGGATGAAGGAACTATGCATGATGCCTATTTACCCAGATTTCATCATGGTACTTGTCCAAGGCACTTGTTTTCCAAGTTTTCACCAGTGGATGAATTATTTCTCTTTCTCTTTTTTTTTTCTTTTTTATCTTCTTTTGGTGTTGATCATGATATGTTGGTACAACTTTATGTGGTATGAGTGACTTAGGAAAATGTAGGTATGAGATAGTTATGCAAGGCGAGATATGTGGGATAGGGGATATGATAGTTGGAAGTATTCAGATAAAATGATGGAAAGTGAGTGGTATAGGGGGATGCTGTCAGGATCAACATTGGCACATGTTACAAGGGATGTGGGAAAAGTGAATGTGAAGTGGATGGTACCTGTGGACGCGATGTAGGAATCATGGTAGGAATTTGTGGGACATAAGGACCCAAAATAGATTTTGAAGATGGAGGAGAGGAATGCTCAGCTAGAGGATTAGTAACCTCGTATGATACGATGGTTTTTTCTTTTAGATGCATGTCATCTTTTTTCTTTTGGATCCACATAGATTTTTCTTTTTCTTTGGTGGGATTTTGTGGCCTATAGGATGTAGTTCATTCTTTGATTGGATTTTATTTTGCTGGAGCATGTCATTTGAAGTGGACATGACAATATTTAGATTGAGGATCTGTAGCTTTATGCATTGGTGATTTGGCATCCAAATTATAGTGAGTAACTTTGGAAGAGATATGAGAAATTTCATGAGATGGAGGAAATATGGATGGAGTGGTGGAGGTAGGATGGTGGATGGGGCGCATGGGTATGTGCCTTTGTTGATCCTAATTGGGAATGTAAGTGGTGGGATTTTTTATATGGGATTGATGGATGAAGGAAGGATTGGGATAAGATGTGGGATGAGATTTTGGGACATAGGGGCCAAAAATGGATTGAGAGGATGAAGGAGGAATATGGTAGGTTGTCTTGGGATGCAAGGATGGAGGAGGGGGGATGGTGTTATATGATTTAGAGGGATGATAGGAAGATGTGATGGAGGGTTTGAAATCACTCGTGGACTTTTCTTTAGTTGTACCAATAGTTTTGGATGAAGGACCTCTAGGTGCGTAACCAATACCATAAAAGTGTGGATGTCTTTTAACCTGAATAGGCTCCAGGGTACCTTACTTGTTTATGCCTACGGCCTTTACCTTGATAATTCCATTTTTTAGTATTTGAGTCAAGGTAGGATATTTTTTAGTGAAGGAACAAGATGTAAGTCCATTATCAGGTGGATGAAAAATTGTGGAGATGCAATTGATTTCTTTTGTTTTAAGCAGACCACCACAGATGAATGTGAGTGGACCAAGGTGATGGAGTAATGGTAGTGGGATAGTTGGAATTGGAGGTGATAAAGGAGGATGAAGGGGTGGGGATGGAATGCTTGGATCTTGACTCAAATGGGGTAATGGATTTAGATTTGGCATAGATATAATGGGAGGATCTTTCTTTAAAGGACAAGATGGCAATGAATCATTAGATGGAGTTGATGGATCATGTAATGGATGGAGTTGGATGTTATGATCTTCATATGGAGTGGAGGGAATGATACAATCTTCATTCATGTCAATGGATACTTCAACATGCTTGTGGAAAAGGTCTTGACATGATTGGATTGATGTGGATGGTGTGATGGGGGATATATGGAGGGATTCTTCAAATGAGTTGGATGGATGGATGGATTATGCAAATGTGTTGGATGAAGGGATGTGAGATTATTCAAATGGCTTTGATGAAGGGATGGGAGATTCTTCAAATGGGTTGGATGGAGGGATGGGTGATTCCATTAGAGAGGGAAGAAGGGTGGATGTGTGAGGTTCATTGAATGGGATGTGGATAGTGTTAGGAGGAGAAGACAGGGATGGGGATTGTATGGATTCAATAGATGAGAGGACTTTAATGGTGCTAAGAGATGGAAGAGGATCAAAAAGTATGAGATCTGGAAGGGAAATAATAGGTGCAGGAGATGGAAGAGGATACAAAAGTATGAGATCAAGAAGGGAAATAATAGGTATGGGAGATGGAAGAGGAATGCCGAGTGTGAGGGGTGGAAGAGGATCAATAAGTATGGGATTTGGAAGGGAAATGATAGGTATAGGATATGGAAGAAGAATGATGGGTGCGGGAAATGGAAGGGCTTAATCACTAGTGTTTTCCCAAGGGGGAGTGATATAACATGACTCTTTAAGTGATGGATTTTCTGCTGGATTCCTTGTGAAACTCCTTGGAGACTTACATATTGGATGGTGAGAAGGTGGTACAGTGAGATAGTTCATATATGTAGGTGTGGCAATGTCTTGTAAACTTGATTAAATAACTGATAGGAGAGGAGGGGTGGATTGGGGTATGGATTAGGTGTTAATGTAGGTAGGATTTGGAGATGGTAGATTGGGACAAGATGGGGTAGATGGGTAGGATAGAGTGGATGGTAGATTAGCAATAGCATGGGGATCATGGTGATGGTTTGGAGGAAATGAAGGACTAGGATTAGGGATTTGAACATGGGTTGGAGGATAATGAGATGGTGGATTGGGATTAGGGATGTAGCTAGTAGTGTTATTGTGAAAAGACAAAGTTTGGGATATGTCCATGGAATAAGATGGAGGTACAAATGTATAATAAGGAGATGTGGATGGAGGATAAGAAGGATTTCCCTTGTCAATGGTATGATAAGGAGTGCTAGTGGGTATGCATGGCGGCATGATGGGATAGTGTGGAGGAACAACTAAAGATTGGAGGATGCTTGGAGAAAGTGTGTTAAGTCTTTCCATGTACACTTCATGATCAACAAGACCCTCATCATCACTAGAATAGGATGTTGGGGTGAGCTTGATAAGGTTTTCATAGTATGCATCATGATCAACAAGACTTTCATCATCACTGGAATAGGATAAATACATGATGGGGTAGGATGGAGGAATGACTAGAGTTTGGATGGTATTTGGAGCAATCTTGCTAAGGTTTTCAAAATACACGTCATGATCAACAAGACTCTCATAATCACTAGAATAGGATAAAGGCAAGGAAGAGATATGATAACCAAACTCATCATAATAGATTTGTGACATGAGGCTTTGCAGATGAGTTGGATAGGGAGAAAGGAGGGAGATGAATGGAAGACTCAAGCTCAGATTAGGAAGAAGGACTAACGTTGAAGAAGATGGAAAGAGGATGGAGGGGGGGGTGGCAAAGATGACTCTGCTAGCCTAGGATATGTGGAGAAATAGATGACCTGACTTTCTTGTGCTTGACGGAAATAGATATGAGCTCAGTTTGATAATTTTTAGGATGAGGCATTGACTATGACAAGTGTGCCTTGGATTGTTTTGTTGTTTGGAACAAGTGATGAGTTTTTGGAAATTGTGAGCAAACAGTCTCACAAGAGGCAAAGCAACCTTGCAAGAAACATAAAATGTCAATCTCCTTGGAAAAAGGACTTCAAAACTTTTAGATTTGTGTATGTTCAAGAACTATTTTGCACAAGGTTTGTAACACTGAAGACACATACAAGAACTTTCTACCTTAAGGATGTGGTGAGATTGAAAACCTTTGCCCATATACATAGGCACACACACAAGAGCTAATCAGAATATGACCACCATCAAGCACAAGGCTCCATGATGTCGTATTATCTGACTCCAAATGCTCAGGGTGGCACGAATGTGCGAATTTCTTGAGGAAGTTACTATCTTCCTTGCCTAGCTGATTATCAAGCTTTTGGGGATGGATCATGTAGGTTTCTAGATTTATGAGTTGCTAGTATTTTTATGGTGTCCCCACAATCTATTTGTATTATGTGACTCACTTAAGAGCCTAGTTCAACCATGCCAGTATGTTGAGGATATTGAATCAGCATGGACTACCATTGAACATGACCCATCTAAGCTTGAAGGGATATAGATAGACCTTTAAGTCCACTTTATTTCTATACCGGCTGAAGGATTTACTAGTTTGGGGTCCTTCTCCAGACAGACTCATGCTTCTTCTGGACAGGCCCCTCTAAGGAGATTTAGAAAAAGATCAAATAGTCACAATCACCTTTCTCTTTCAGTAACGAAAACAAAAGCCAATGGGAGAGGATAGTGCGTGAAGTGAGGTTGCACTCTACAGATTTTGTGCAAGTGCACCAAAGATGCCAAACACACAGTCAATTCCTTTGATAAGTTAAGCAATGTTTGATTTGTGTAGAAATAAACTTGCAAGTTTGTTTGATTTTATGTGCACTAATTTGAAATGTTCATTTTCCTTGTTCAATTCCTATTTATGCATTCAAGATGACGTTTGATTGAGTTTGTTCAGTTTTAAACCCAAATTTGAAGTGTTGTTCATTTTGTCAAATTTCAAAGCTGAAACAAAGATGTTAACCCTTTATGCATTCGAGATTTGGTTTTGCATGATTTTAGTGCAATTGAAATAAAAAAGGTGTGATTGTTGTTGTTCAATTTTTAGAAACTCAAAATGAGAATGTGCGAGTTTTCTTCTTCAATTTTAGATCCAAAAAGAGATGTGAGATTTGCCTTGTTTAATTTTAGATCCAAAAAGAGATGTGAGATTTGCCTTGTTCAATTTTAAAACCCAAAATGATAATTTTGATATCTTTTTCTATTTTAAACCCAAAAAGAGATGTTTGATAGCTTGGTTCAATTCTTTGTGCATTCAAGATTGAGTTTGTTTGATTAAATTAGAATGAAAAAGAAAGGGGGACTTCATACATTTCACCTGATTTTTTGATTAGGAATATAAAAAAGTAGTCTACAAATCTGTATATCCCTTTGAGTCATCTTTTCAATGCCTTTTGAATCATTAAAAATGGAGCTTGTATGCAAAAGTTATGAGCATTTCCGTGAACCGAACGCAAATAGAGATAGTTGACCAAAAAAGTCAACCAAGATAGTTGACCAAAAAAAGACAACTAGAGTTGACTAAAAAGGATCATGCATGCAAATTGAGACCATTGACCAAAAAATTCAACCATCCTGGAAACACGTGAAACTAAAAACCTAGGTTTCAAGTGGTATAGGAAACACTTGGTTCAAAAATTGGAATGAACGAAGGAAGTTTGACCATGGTTGACCACAAGCCAACCATGCATGATTTGGTCAAAGTTAGCGATACTACCCTTAAAAAGGTCAACATGATGATAAGGCTTAGCCTCAACCCTCTCATCGATAAAAAAAAATAGGCGGAGTCCGTTTTGAGCCAAGACGCCTTTAAACCTGAAAATACTACGAACTCAAAAACTCAAGAGAAGCCATTATTTTTAGTAAAACTGACCCGTGAAGTGGCATGGGTCCCATTCGGCGTGCCAGAATGTGAGCTATGAAAATTAGGTGTAAAGGAGTATAATAATGAATTAAAACACTCTACAAATAATAATCTAAACTACATACATGATTGGACTGAAAAGAAAGCCTAAAAACAATAAAAGCATAAGAAGTGCAAACCTCCCTAAAATAGAGTCTAAGCTCCCTTTTGATATTTTGAATTGTCCATGCTTATGGATGTGTGCTCCAGATTTGATATGCTTCAAGCTTCAAGAGGGGTTCTTCAAACTGACATTATAACTCTGCTTTGGAATTGGATTTCTGATTTGCTCTCAAAACTAGCATTATAACAATGCATGAAAGGTGGATGAAATTGTGAAGGAATGGGGTTTATTTTATAGAAAATGGGTGAGGAATCAAGGGCTAGGATGCAATCCTAAGGAGAGGTCTAGATGCACCTAGAAGACAGCACATGGATTGTGCTTCTTCAGTGCATCATATGATGACAAGTGTCACAATATGATTGGTTTGAAAAGAGGGAGGAATGTGACCATTTAGAGAAGTGAGCCAAGGAGATGAGAGGAGACTTTAGGAGATAAAGCTATTAACGAGGGTGTAAGAGGCTTAATGAGGAGTGTAAGAGGCATTAATGAGGCATGGGTGAGGGGATAAGATAGATCTTGAGAAAGTTGACTTTGGGGAGGGGATTGAATTCCTAATCCAAAGATTAGGAATGTGACATCATTAGAGAGAGTTTAGGATATGATTAAGATTAGGATTAGGATTAGCATGGGTGAAGAGGTTGGGATTAGTTTGAAATTTGAGTTAGGTGGTTGATATAGGTTAGGTTAGGTGTTAAAGGGAATATTAATGAATTAAATTATATAAATAACATATTCATTCAATAATAGGGGAATAGGGTTTTAATTAATTATTAAGCTATTGGTGTCTTTTGATAATTAATCAAGACTATAGCCAATTAATTTAATTAATTAGGGATAGGGGATGACATAGGTCAATTAGGTAATGCTTAATTACTTAGCTGATATGTCCTAGAAGGCACTAAATATGATTGAATTAGATTAATCAGATTTAGGTGTCTACAATCACATATCTACCTATAGATTTATGCTGGAAAAAAGAGTGCCTTCCTAAGGTAGGTTGTTGGAAGTCTAATGTGGGAAAGTAGTAACTGAGAGGTGGGGGGGGGGGGGGGGAATTAGATCTNGGGGGGGGGTGAATTAGATCTATACAACTTATACCAATTCTAAACAAACCAATTCAACCATGTATTCATAAACATAAACTCAAATGCTATAAAGATCTAACATCTAATCATGAACACATAACACAAATATTTTGGTAACCCAGAAACCCTTGAAGGTAAAATTGGGGTGGGTATGACACGCAAAATTATTCACTACTGCAGTAATAAAGTGTGCCTGTTAGGGCTACAAAGTTTTGATCACTTCTGATGATCTACCATGTTAGGGGTCTGCTCTGTTAAGAGATTATAAACTTATACAATCTACCTTGTTAAAGGATTTAAAACTTACAACAAAGTAAGAACTTGGTTAAGAGATTTACAAAGGCCTGTTAGGACCACTCTATTAAGAGATTTACCCTGATTCACTTGCTAGAATGTATTAGTACCTAATCTTTTAGTCTGCACTACAAATTTTGATAACATGTCTCCTCTTTCCAACTCTCAACTGATCTCTCAATCTGATTTATCTTTGTTCTTCTCTTCACTTCTCTGCTCGGTCACTCTGTCTGGTCAATGCTTTAGATATGCAAAACATACATATACTTCTGATCTCTGCTCTTCACATCCGTATCCAAACATACATTCTCTTACACACGGATTAGGGTTTGAAGCATCCCATATATAGATCATCTAGATCAAGATCAACGATCTAGATTCATCACCTTTTGCAGCTTAGGCATCCCTAATTTTGATTGGTTTCATGGCTCGCATAGGGATCCATGATCATAAAAATAACCCACAATTAATGCATTAAATCTCTATTCATGATCATTAAATGTTCCATAGAAGTCACCCAAAATGGTTTACCTTGGTGTTTGTGCCATTCCAAACACATATACACAATATTTTTTACTTGGCATTGGAAAACACTGGTGTTTAGTCAATACTATTTCACTTGGCATAACTATATGATGTCCCTTGGCACTAACTCTTCTATGCAACTCGACACTCATTCTGCTCGGCATCTATTGAGTACTCAGTGACCTCTGACTTGCTCGACAGTAACTACTGCTCAGTCTCGACCTTAGTGGGATGGCTCGTCGCAATGATGACCAACCAACATGCCTTGATTATGACTAAGTGTGGGACACTAATAGACAACAAAAATTAGAGATGAACAATCTCCCCCTTTGTCATTAGTGGTAAAAACACTTTGTCATGACTTTTCAGTCCTTTACAAAAAATAGTAATCAAATAGACTTAGACTTTAGAACTCCCCCTAGGATTCTGACTTGGTCTTTGTAAAGACTACACTACATATACAACATATGTACACACGTAAAAATATTATACATTAAAAATTATTTCTCCTTTATTTCCCCTATGATTGTATCATGTTAGATTTCCCCCTTATTTTTTGTCACTCGTGTCACTCTTATCTACTGAGGTAGTTGGGGTCAAACCATACTTATCCAAAAATGACTTATGAATCTGTAGTATCATTGATAATGCATTATCCCAACTTGTTCTTATAGATTCCAAAACCTAAAATTTGCTTTCTATCTTAGCAGTTAGATCAATCAAACTTTCTGCAATGTTCAAAGGTGGATCTTTTTGCGCTAGTTCTTTTGTTTCTCTCACCTCTTTTTGCGTAACCTCCAAGTGAGGTATCAACATGGTATGAATAGAAATAAGTTTTGCCCTTATTTTTCCATCATTTTCCATGAGCTTGGCTAGTCTCCCTTGGGCATGTGTCAACCTGCTAAAATGAAAAGAGATTGAACTTGCATCCATGCTTAGTGATTGTCCCGTTGACTTCAAATCTACTTGTAGCTTTTGAATAAGCTGTTGATTCTCCTTTGTAAATAATTATGTATCACATAGTTGTTTGTACAAAGAGAGAACATTTTCTATCACTTCTTCTAAGTTTCTTACCAGATAAAAAAGTGCAACCTGCTTCTTGGTAATATTTGCTGCAAGTTTCTCAAGTACCTTGGTCTTAAACTTTCTCTCGGATCATTGCAGGAGTTTCTCATTTGTATCTATGTCATCAATGTTCACCTTCTAAACAATATGAACCAGTTGTTCCAAGATAGGTGCATGATCATTTAGGTCTTGAAACTCAAATGCATCAACAAAGATTTCTTTTATTTTATGCAGTACATGCTTCTGTTGATGTTCCCGTTTCAATTCTTCTTGCTTCCTCTTCCTATTCAATAGATCTTGCAAGATTAGCATTTGCTCATAAGATAAGTTATCAATATCCCATTTTGGAATGACTATAACTTCATCAAGTGTCACTTCAAAGCTCTTGACCTTTTTCTTCTTATGTGATTTCTTTTTCATTGGCTCTGGTGAGCTTCTACTCGGTCTGTGTTCAGCTTCCAAAATACTAGTATCATCACTAACTGATACTATCTCCTTTTGAGTATTAAGTATATTCTCAACAAGATGTACCAACACTCTTAACTTCAGTAAATACTAGAGGAGTAACATTAGGTAATTGTACTAATTCTTGAATGGCCTCTTCTTCCTTAGGTTCCTATTTCTCCTCAGTCTCAAGAGTCTTGGTCACCTCTGTGACTTCTTCATGCGATTTGGAGATATCTAATGTAGACTTATCTGCTTGATCTTCTTTTCTTTAATCTCCCTCTGCATTGTCTTCAAGGTTTTCCTTGGTAGGTGAATCTAGAATTATGATTGCCTCTTTACCCTTTTCCTCAGCATTCAAACCTTGTGTTACCTCATCAACTGTTAAGTATTCATTTTTTTCTTCCTCAACCTTATCCTTCATCTCATCTTCAACATATTCCTTCAACTCATCCTCAAGAATGTCAATTATTTCATCTTCAATATCATCATGTGTCTTATCCTCAGTATTATCTAGCTCATCAATATCTTCTTTGTTGTCAAGCTCAATTTGTTTAGATGTCCCTTCATCTTTTATGCTTGTCAACTATTAATCCAAAGGTTATCTTCCATATCCTTTTGGTTTGTTTCACAAAACCTTCTAAATCATTCTTCAATATAGAATAGGCTCTCAATTTAGGAATGAATATATTTCTATATTGATCCATAAATTTAGCTTTCTACTTCTTTGTTAACTCAGGCATAATTTGAGCTAATGCTCCTTCTGTGATCTATCTTCTAGTCATGATGGCTTGTTTCCATCTCTTATCAATTTTGTTTGCTAGCTCATCAGGGACTAGGTTCCCAATCTCCAAAGGTGTCATCTTATATGATACTAACATGTCCATCATTACTTCTTCTATCTTTGCCTTATCAACTTTTCTTAATTTCTCAAACTTAATAAACTTGAAACCTGACAAACCTACTGAATTCTGGATGTTGTGATAGATTTCATCAACATTGGAAGGATGTTTGTGTGTTGCAACTTTGAACTTGCTGATGTCCTTGATTTCTATCAGTTCTTCATCTTCTTCATCTTTTCCCATAATATATTTTCTCCTTGGCTTTCACTTAGGGTGGCTCGGCTTAGATTCAGTTTGAACTTTTTTTATTTTCCCTGAGCTTACCCCTTCAACATCCTTTACAAAATTCATATTTGGTGGCTCAGTTGATATAGTAACTGTAGATGCCCTAGTTCTTGGTCAAGATGTGGCAGGAGTAGATTTCTAATGTGAACTTCTCTTCTTGGTTGGCTCGACAACCATCACTTTCTTTCCCTTTTTCTCCACTTCCACATCATCTTCTTCACTGTCCTCAGATTCACTAGATTGGTCCTCTCCTTGACCTATTGTGATCTTTACTGGTGCATCTTCCTCTTCTTCTTCTCCTATCATTTTCTCAAGATTCTTCACAATTTTCTTTCTCTTCCTCTCCATTTTTGCAACTTTCAACTCTATAGTTATCTTTGATTTAGATTCATCATAGTTTCCAAATCTCTTGGCCTTTCTATCAATTTCCTTTGCAAGTAGAGTTGTGGTAGTTACAGATGTTTCATCTATGTTTACTTCATAGGGTAATGGCCTTAGCCATGCTACCCTCAGTATTACAAATTTCACATAAGTGTTATCAGTATCAATTAGAAAGAAAACATCATTATAATGTTTCTCCACCAGTGATACTGGGATTCTTCTCCTTAATCTCATCTTTTTATTGAACTCCACAAAATAATTAACCATGACAGTGTCAAAATTCTCTTGTAACTGCTGAATAAACTCATTAATTTGAACTGTTATTGGTCGGTCCTGACTCCATACTACATCTCCTATAGTAGGAATTGTATTATGTACATAGAAGAATATACAAAAAAGTAAGGAACTGATCTTACACATAGAGTTCTTTGCCTTCCTAATTGCTAATAGGTTCTCGACAAGTTGAGTCATCTGTAACTCAGCAAGATCATAAGTATGGTCCTTTTTCACTATTTTCCATGCTTGATCAACTGCTACACATGGGACATTGTCCAATCCACTGAATTGATAAAATTTGTGTGCAATGACTCTGACTCCGAAATCAATTTCTAGATCTGTGATCATAGAAATTGTCATTCCTCATTTGTTCCACTTGGCCAAAGTAAACTTTTCAATATCTTCATTTTTTTGACAGCGCATGGTATGCTTCCCTTACACAATGGGATAACCAGTAACTTAGTGAATAATGTCTTTGGTTATCTTTACTAGTCCATTTTCCAACCATAGACACATATCATGTGTTCTACTTAACATAATCCTGATCCATTCGACTTTAAAGTCATGTGGGAATTCTAGGGCACAAACTAACCCTTTCTCGACAATATACTGATGATCAGCCTTCAAAATTCATTTTCACATAATATATCATAAGCTTCCCCCAATTCAAAGTCTCCAAATTCTCCAAATTTGCGCATATAACATGCTCGCACATCATGGAACATGAGTACCTTAGGTGGAATCGATGATAGGGCTCCCGTAAGATCTCCCTTCATCGGAGTTTCAGGAATGACTCAAAAATTTGGTGGTGCACACACATCACTCCTCACGAACTGAACATTCATCATTGCCTTTTTTTGTCTTTTTAGGCCAACAGATGAACTGGCTTCCATTTATGAAAGTTAGGGTTCACGAAGCAGACTCTGAGTAACTCGGCAATAATGGTTCTTTAACCTTCTTAATACTTTCTAATGATACACAAGTGAAATCTCTTCAAACTCTATTCCAATCGCTCTTGAATCGCCTTTTGAAGTGCTCTACAAACTCTAATCATTGTGTGAAATGAAGAATGAACACCTAAATTGATTATATACCCTCAAACGGTCATATTAGGTCTTCAATAAATGTTTTGTGTAGTGGTAGGTGGATAAAAATTATCCTTGGTCCTCAAATGAAATAGCTTGGTTATCACACACCACTCGTTCAGTACAGTGACTCGGTCACTTCTGACACTCGATCGACATATCAACTCGGTCGATATGGAAGCTCGACATATGATGATACTGATGCTTGACATCAAATATCCATTACAATCATTTTTCTCAGTTCTTGCCTCATATTTGTCCTAATGCATCTTAACTTATGCAGGTATGGACTTTAATACATCTTATGTTAGGAATTGGTGTAAAATATAGCATTTGATAAAATAGTTTCTTACATACCTTTCTACTTAAATTGAAGTAGTGTGATCACCTGAACCATTGGATTGGGTGATCTCAGCTTCACTAGATCCACTACTTCTCTCATCTTCTTTCTTTCTCCATGTCAGATTCATCTGATTCCTTATTTTCTCAACAGTAGGTGTCGAGGCTCTGGTCTTGCAATCTCTCTTGGTATGAACAATCTTGTGACAACTATAGAAGACCATACTTCCATTCATCCAACTCTTGGATTTACCTCTAAAATGTGTACTTATACAATTCTCTGCAACATGACCATATTCACTGAAATAATGACAACCGTGCCTTGTA
Source organism: Thuja plicata (assembly GCA_018584345.1). Taxonomy (NCBI): domain Eukaryota; kingdom Viridiplantae; phylum Streptophyta; class Pinopsida; order Cupressales; family Cupressaceae; genus Thuja; species Thuja plicata. The sequence continues at coordinate 1,053,725 of MU227552.1, forward strand.
TTATAATCCCAATTGAATGTGTTACCTTTCCTCACTGTATTGCCTTGTTTCTTGGATGTCCATTTGGATTTTGCACTGGATCTACAATCTTGGGTGATGACATGTAACTGAATGAATGTTTGATAATGTTAAGTTGAAGATGATGTAAGACATTAAATCAGTTAATGGTTTGTATTTTCATTGATGTCAACTTGATATCATCTATATGGTCATGTACATAATGCCAAAGAATTCATGGAATCAATGGAACAATGATTATGCTTTCAGCAATGCATAAAATTCAAGTATTCACTAAGTGACAGACAACACCGACAGAGTGCACACCATCGGTAAAGGCAGAGAAAAAGGTCACAGTGATACCTGACGAGCAGAAGATAGTGTTGCCTGATGAGAAAAATCCAATGATGCCTGACAAATGGAGATCCCAAAGCTAACTGGAGTTACACCAATGGAACTGATAGTTGTCACCGATGATGAACTGCAGAATTGACCGACAGAACAGAGAGTTCAGAAAATGACAAAATATCTAGTTGGCAGAGCTTAAGGATAGACTTAATTGACTGTTTTATTTATTTTATTCACCCAAAGTTAATTAATTGATTTAAAGGAGATTTGTATAGTTGGCAAGAAGATAACTACAAGATAAATCAAGAGTTAAAGCCGTAAATCAAGTTGGTTGGATTGTTTTTCACGCCAAGAATCAAGAATTAAGGAATATCATGTCTATATAAGAGAAGCATAATTCATTTCTATAAGCCATCAGATACATGAAAGGGGAGTGAATAGAAAGAGGATGCTAAAGAGAAACTGGTGAAGGATAAACTTCATACAATCTTGATCAATCAAGCTGAAGGAGAGCTAAAGAATTCTACAAACACCGACGAACTGTGAAGCACAACATCACAGAGAAGAAAGTGTGGAGCACAAAGAATTGAAGTGATACATTGATCAGAGAGGTATTGTACTTTTATAGATCTGAAAATATGCAATTCAAATTTGTATTAGAAAAAAGTCATAATGTTTCAGTTTAACCATTGAAGCATCAAGTAACTTAACAGAGCAGGACTTAACAGTCTTCTATAATTGAGGTATATCCTAACAAATTGCCAAAAATGTTGATTCATGAAAGTAGCATTGAATTTCCATAAAGCCTATTGATAGCCTTAGAAGAAGGTTGATTCAAGAATGTTAGCAATATTTTCCTAAAGTCTATTGATAGTCTAAGAAGGAGGCTGATTCAAGGATGGTAGCAAAATAGATGCTAGATACTAAGTGACAACCTATGTAGAAAATCCTCTAACAAGGTCGCACTTAACAGTGTGTTTGTAACCTTTAACAGGGTTGGATCCTAACAGGGCTCACTTCAAAAGAGTGAAAATTTGCGGTACCGGTCCCAGTGGTTTTTCCCTTAACAGGGTTTCCACGTTAAAATCCATGTGTTATGTGTGTATGGTTTATTACTTTATTGTTTTACATTTCACATATGCATTTCTTGATTGATTGGTATACTCTGCATATTTACTGAGTATCGGTAAATAGTTTTACTGCTTATCAGTTATCAAGGAGAATAAGGACAGACAAGGTAAACCAACAAACAGTTAATTATTTCAAGTATTTCAAGGCATGCATCTTGTAGGGACTTAATAATGTGAGGTGTATTGATTGGTGGATCTAAGTTTAAAGCATAAATTTTTGAGGCCACTGATTCACCCCCCCCTCTAAATTATTACTAAAAATTGGTATCAGAGCTTGTGTTCTTAGAAGGAAGGTTTGAAGACGTAAGTAAAGATCACAAGATGAACATACAAGATGTGCCCAAGTTGAACAAAGACAACTTTGCTTCATGGCAAAGCAGGATAAGACTCCACTTATCAGGTATTGGTAATGATGTTACTCAGTACTTAGATACTGAATATGTGTTGCGTACAGGACCATTGATAGTAGATTAATTGAGAGTAAAGCATGAGCATAACTCCATGGTTATAGAGCTTTCTTCCTCACACTCTGATGCTGAATTTGAAGATGTCAAGGATTGCACAACTGCAAAGAAAATGTGGGACAAACTGAAGCTTGTACATGGAGGTGATACAAATGTTCTGAGAGCCAAGGCAGAAAGCCTTAGAGGAAAGATTGATGATCTCAGAATGAAAGACGGGGAAAACATCACACAGTACAACACAAGAATAAAAGTAGTCAATGCTATACGAGGTGTTGGAGGTACGTTTGAAGATGAGACAATGGTAAGTAAAATCTTAAGAACCTTATTGCTTGTATATGCTATTAGAGTTTCTGCTATTCAAGAAATGAAAGTAGTAGAAAACAATACAGTTACTCTTGATAGCCTAATTGGTAGACTGGTTTCATTTGAGATGAATAACTTTGACAATAGTGTCTTACCAAGTTTAGAGTCTGCATTTAAGTCTTCTATGAAAATAAGAAAATCCAATCATAGATGCTCATCTAGAAGGGACAGTGAAAGTGAGAGTGAAGAAGAAGATCTAGATGAAATAGAAGCACTTATGGCAAGAAGAATATAGAGAGACAAAGGTAAATACAAAGGCAAGTTACCACTTGTATGCTTTAATTGTAAAGAAATTGGACACTTTGCTGCAAGATGTCCTAACAGAAGAAAAGATAACATAAGTGATGACAGATCTTTCGAGAAGAAGTTTGACAGAGGTGATAAAAAAGATTATAGAGGTTACCGATGATCAGAAAGAAAGGATACCCGAGACTACAAGGATAAAGGCAAGAAGGCTAGCTACCTAGCTGCTTGCAAAGATGAAGATACTGACATCGAACCTGATGATGACATCGAAATGGTATTTGTAGCTGTGAAGGATGATTCAAATGAAGATGAAAGGTATGAAGAAAGTGCACTCATATCTAAGGTTAGTAAGAATGATATCTAGATTATAGATAGTGGCTGTACTCACCATATGACCGGTGACAAAGAAAATTTTAATACTTTTGAATATTATAATGGTGGTATAGTAAGAATGGGAAATGATACACCTTGTCTAGTTGAAGGCAAAGGAATAATAATGCTGAATAACCTGATTAAATGTGAAAATGCTTATTGGGTAAAAGGATTGAATTATAATTTGTTGAGTGTTTCTCAACTGAATAATTCAGGTCATAGAGTAGCATTTGAAAATAAGAAGGCAAATATCTTCAATGAATCAGGAAAACTGATTAGTAACGGTGAATAAACTAAAGGTAACTTATTCTATCTGAATGATACTAATTCCACTTGCTTAATGACTAGAAACGAAGACATATGGTTGTGGCACAAAAGATTGTGTCATGTGAATTTTGAAAATATGATGAAAATAAGCAGAAAAAGAAGTGTAAGAGGCTTACCGACGACGACAAAGCCATACAACATCATGTGCAAAAATTGTCAAAAAGGTAAAATGACAATGTCTAGTTTCAAAAGTAAAGCCCATACATCTGATGATATTCTAGAATGAGTCCATACTGATTTATGTGGACCTATGAGGACAAAGAGTTATTATGGAGATAGATATTTTATTCTCTTTGTTGATGATTACTCTAGAATGATGACAGTCATGTTTCTAAAAGAAAAATATGAAGCATTCAAGATGTTTAAATGGTATAAGGCTATGGTAGAAAAACAAAGTGGTAAGGATATAAAATGTTTAAGATCAGATAGAGGAGGATAATTTATATTAGATGAATTCAGTAATTTATGTAATGAGAATGGTATAAAAAGATATGTTTCTGCACCAAGAATACCACAACAAAATGGAATTGCTGAGAGAAGAAACAAATCAATAGTTGATTGTGCAAGAACATTGATGATAGAAAAGGACATCACCCAAATCTTCTGGAGGGAAGCTATCAGCACTGCTGTTTATACACTTAACATAGTACAATTGAAGGACATAAAGAAGACTCCTTATGAGCTATGGTATGGTAAAACACCCAATGTAAGTTACTTCAAAATATTTGGTAGTCAATGTTATGTCTTTAAGGATGATATAAATGGAAAGATGGATTCAAAAATTGATGAAGGTTTTTTTCTGGGGTATTCTACCAAGAGTAAAGCTTTTAAATGTCTAATCAAGGCTTCTAAAAAAATAGTTGAAAGTGCAAATTTAAGATTGATGAATTTGCAAAAAAGAATGAGCTAGAAAGCACAAAAGAACTAGAGGAATAAAACAAGTTTGTATATTGTGAAGAACCCATAACTCTACCTGAGCAGTAGTGCTTAATTCTAGAACAACAGAATGTTGCAACCGACGGTCAAAATGTTGTTATTGACAGTCAGGATAATGATCAAAATAATGTGCAAGGTAATGAAGATAAAGTTGATACACAAAGAGTTGTACCTGTACTTGTAAGATATGTAAGAAGGAACCATCTAGAGGACCTGATCATAGGAGATAAGAAAGCTGGTACAAGAACAAGAAGTAAGTCTTTAAACTCAAATTGCTTAATTTGTGAGTTTGAGCCAAAATCTGTCAATGCTGCACTAGATAATGAAGACTGGATAAGTGCTATGAATGATGAGATTGAGAAAAAAAAGACATGGTCACTTGTGCCAAGACCAGATGACAAGAATGTCATCAGTACTAAATTGATATTCAGGAACAAACTAAACAAGAATGGAGAAGTCACAAGGAACAAAGCAAGACTAGTATGCAAGGGGTATGCACAAGAGGAAGGTATAGACTATGGAGAAACCATTGCACCCGTTGCTAGGCTATAAGGAGTAAGAATACTACTTGCTTATGTTGCATATAAAGGATTCAATGTATTTCAAATGGATGTCAAGTCAACATTTCTAAATGGAATACTTGAAGAAGAGGTATACATTGAACAACCAGAAGGGTTTGTGGATCCAGACAAGAGGAACATGGTATGTAGACTTCACAAAGCCTTGTAT
>MU227552.1:1068123-1079729 GCA_018584345.1 Thuja plicata
ATATAATTTGATGAAAATGAATGTATAAATGTTGGTTCTAAGATACGGTAATCTATCAATAAATGTTATTTCATGATTAACAGGTATAGATAGAGGAAATTAGAAGGTAGTTGATGATTTATGTGATAGATTTAGATAATGACAGATATCTGGAAATGTTTGAAAAATATACTTATCTTAAGGAAAACAGAGTATTACTATTTGAGATGAGTATTATTGATTGGAAAATTTACTTATCTTATGGTAAAGAGAGTATAGATAAATTCTTGGTTTATAAGTAACTCCCATCTGATAAATTAAATCTCAATAGAATTTTATTTCTCTAAGTTTGGCTGGAGATACTTTATACTTTTGGTAAACAGAGAGAACTGTATTATGCTTGTTACATGTTCTATAATTGGGTAGTTTGAAGATTACAGTTGTTTCAGAATTTTGTGGTAGTTGTATTATCAACTTATGTATGTTCGTAGTTATCTTGGTCTATTTGTTTTATCAATTTCTAAGCATGGTGTAATAATATCTGCAAGTAGTCTATGTATGTAAGTAAGAAACATCAAAACTACACACACACACACACACACACACACACACACACACACACACACACACACACACACACACACACACACACACACACACACACATATTGGTGTTTTCCCTTTTATTTTAAACTATACCTTCCCTACTGCAGATTTCTTAGTTTTTAGTATATGATAGGTTCTCTCAGAGGCTATGAAATCTCTCTTTTCCCTAATTAGTTGTTTGCAATGCAAATATTTCACTATGTGACAAATCTATCCCTCTCACTTGGCTTTTTCTTTTAGTTGAGATGGGGGACTAAGAAGCTTTATGGTACCTCTTGGCTGATGAATTTGTGAATAGACCTTTAATAGTTTTGAATATATCATATATACATATACTTTTAGGCCCCATTTGTTTGCAGAATTGGAATTTGACTCAAAATCTGATTATCTCAAAATAAGGTTTTGAAATTTTGGTTTTGTGTATTTGGAAGATATTTTGGACCGTTTGTTTGACCCGGAAGATGACTGAGACAATCCATCTTCTACATTTGGTTGCCATTTTAGAAATTAGAATTAGAATTAGATTTAAAACCGTTATAAAAAAGTTGTCACATTTATAAAATACAAATCATTAAATGTCACCTTTATAAACTAAAATGTTGAAACACTAATGTCACCTAAATGTCATTTCAACATGAGTGAACGAGGAGCAGCGACTGGAGGCAAAATTTTGAATTTGGATTCGGGAGGGAAAACTTCCAGGTCGGGACAGAATGATCAGAGCGCATGCTAGGATCAGGGCAAGGACCAGGGAGCTGAGGATTCGACAGATGAAGGGGTCCCATGGAAATTGTAGCTAGATCTAGGGGAAAAAGAGGGCTCTACTCCAGAGATGAGAGATACGGGCGCTGACAGGGCCCCACTAGGGCGTTGGACAAACCTTTTGGAGTCAAACCCTCTAGTAAGTCTCCTTTCCCAATGATTAAGGATGTCTCTAATAAAGAAAAGGGGATCTATGCTTTAGAACTGCCTTTCGAGCTTATTGATCATAATATTTTGAGTATGGCCGCTACTCTGGTGGGAAAATTCATAGGATCCAGACCTAATATTGATATAGTAAGAACCTTTGTTAAAAAAAAAAGGGATCTCAAAGGTCAGGTCGTAGTTTTGGCAATGGCAAAAGGTTTTATGTCTTTTGAGTTTTCCTGTCAAGAAGATCAGTCAAAGATTCATGTGCGGGTAATTGGTCAGTGGGTAGATCCACCCTCATTCTAAAAAAATGGACCTCTAACCTGGATCTCAACAAAGATTTCCTGGCCCAAGCACTGGTCTGGGTGAGGCTTCCTGAGTTGCCCTTGGATTACTGGCATGAGGATGTTTTCGAGGGCATCGCTAGATCCTTCAGGGAGCTGCTATTTATTGATCCAGTTATGGCGGCGAAGAAAAGACTCACTTATGTGATAATATACATTGGAGTTGACGTAGGCCAATACATGCCAGAGGCTATTTTTTTCCAATCCAGATTGGGAAAATGAGTGCAACAGATAGAGTATGAAAGTGTTCCCTTTTCTTGCTTCCATTGTAAAAAAGCTGGACACAAGGCCAAAAGGTGCCTAATAGTCATTGAGAATGAAAAAGATCTAAAGGAACAAATCAAACAAGGAAAAAGGCTGGAGATACAAGCTCTGATCAAGGATATTAACTACACCAAGAAGGTCTGGAAAGAGAAACCCCCAAATGAAATGAATCTTGTATCAAAAAAGCAGAATCCACAAGGGGAGATGACAACCGATAGTCTGGAACTTCAGCTAGATCAACTGGAGTCTGAAGGGTCCATACCAGCTGAGGGGTAGAGCAAGGCACAACCACAAGCTCAACCAGGAAAAGGTAGGGAGAGGGAAGGGGACTTGGCAAGCCCAACATGTCCAGCTGAGGAAAATGGGATTGGAGACAAAGGAGGCCTAGAGAACTGAGAAGAGGGGGAGATCATAGGTGATGACAACACTATTCTCTCCTTTGTTCCAGATTCACAGGAAGAAAAAAATCATGAGGGGAGATAGGGCCCAATCCTCTCCCAAGATTTTAGTAGAAACAATTATATTTCTCCAGGGAAGATTAGCCGATTCCTGGAAATGGTATCATCTACCACTCTTGGTCAAATCTCAAGAATGGAAGCCCTATTTGATAGCTACAAAGATGTCTCCAAAGATTAGAATGTGGGAGCATGGATAATAGTGAAAAAGAAAAATAGAAGGGACCCATCTCTGACCTCTCCTACAAAAACAAGAAGTAGAGCCAAAGAAGACACAGGGAGCAAGTCTAACACACCAGGATAGAAGAGTATGAATCAAATCAGAAAGGAAGAAGTAAAAAAAATATTGCAGATGGTTACCAGAGGACCATCTAGGAGTCTTATAAGAAATCATGAAGGTCATGTATCATGGAACATTCATGGGCTAAATGGAGTCCACAAACAAGAAATAATTAGGAATATGATAAGGGACCATAGACCAGATATTTTTTTGATACAAGAAACTAAAATGAAAAAGAAAAAGTGGAAAACATTTCCTTTGGCAAAGGTATGAGGACTGCTGCTACCAACTCAAAGGGAGCCTCTGGAGGCTTACTGGTGTTATGGAAGGATAATCTCAATGCTCATATCATTTGGGATGAAGGCAACATCTTACTTATTCAATTCAATAACCCAAAAGACTAGGAGAGTTGGGCTATAATGAACATTTATGCTCCAAACACAAAGAATAGCGGGTGAGTTTTCTTGGACCAGTTGTGAATTCTGTTTACTAAAATAACAAATCCAAAAGCCATTATCATGGGTGATTTCAACACCCCACTTAAGGAATCTGAGAAATTTGGGGGTCTGCCCCCTGACCTGGAGAGTAGGCAGCAACTAGCTGATTTGATCAATAATTTAGCTCTCATTGATGTGGATTTAGGTGGGGGTAAATTTACATGGTCGAATAGGAGAGATGGCTCAGAGTGCATTCAAGTATGCCTTGACAAAGCCCTCATATCTATGGACTAGATGCAACCGTATCATAGTCACCTATCTTCCATGGCGAGATTCAGTTCTGACCACTCTCCTATCTCTCTCAACTTGGACAATCACAATAAGAAAAAGGCCTTCCTCTTTAGATTTGAGAGGATGTGGACTACCCACCCCAACCTCCTCAATAAGATAAAGGAGTGGTGGAGCATAGATGTGGACGGTACGATGAAGTATAGGGTGGTTAAGAAGCTCAAGAACATTAAAATGGAGATTAGAAAATGGAACAAAAGATACTTTGGCAATATATTTCAGACTAAAGACAGGATTAAGTCAGAGCTTGCAGGGATTCAAGAAGAGATCCAAAACCACAGATATGATGTTGACAGAATTAGTGCTGAAAAATCCATTTTGGCTGATCTTCACAACATTGTAAGCAAAGAGGAAATGTTCTAGAGGCAAAGGTCAAGATCGGTGTGGTTGAAAGAGGGGGACAAAAACTCTCGCTTCTTTCACCTATCCACTATGAAACACAGGATGGCTAATAGAATAAGTGTCATTAAGAAAGGGGATTTAACTTTGGAGGAAGACAATGAGATTGCAAATGAGGCCATTAGGTACTTCACACAAATCCTTACTAAAGAGAATAACCTAAAAGAGGATGACCAGGAGGTTATTCTTCAAACTATTCTAAGGTGATCACGAAAAGATAGAATAAGGATATGATGGCCATCCCGGATTAGGAGGAAATCCATAAAGTTGTTTTTTCATTACCTGCAGAAAAAGCCCCTGGCCCAGATGGTTTCCCTTCTTTCTTTTTCTAGATGTACTGGGATGTTATCAAAGATGACATTGTTAAAGCTGTCCGGGAATTTTTTGGAGCCAAGAGCCTTCTTAAATAGATCAACGCCACCTTTCTTGTCCTCATCCCAAAAATTCCAGGTGTGGATTCTTTTGATAGCTTTAGACCCATTAGTCTGTGTAACTCATTTTATAAGATTATCTCCAAAGTCTTAACTATCAGACTGCTTAAAATCCTCCTAGTTTTAATTGCCCCCCAACAAATGGGTTTTGTCCCTGGTAGACAAATTTTGGACTCTATCATGGCAGTGCATGAGTTGATTCATTCTTTGGAGGAGGGAAAATGGAAAGGATTCCTGCTTAAACTGGACCTCTCCAAGGCATATGACAGGGTTGATTGGATCTTCCTGAGTAACATTTTGGGGGCTTTTGGCTTCAATGACAAGGTAATAAAGATTATATCACAGCTGATTTCCACCCCATCCTTTGCGGTTTTGGTGAATGGCTCTCCTTCAGACTTCTTCAAATCTTCTAGGGGTCTTAGGCAAGGGGACCCCCTCTCCCCAATTCTCTTCATCATTTTGGCTGAGTGCTTGGGAAGGCTTATCCATGATAATAGGAGAAGGGGTCTAATCATTGGGCTAAAAACTTCTTCATGCCCTTTTACTTTTACCCACCAGCAATTCGTGGATGATACCATATTGGGTGGTGAATCATCGGTGAAAGAAGCTAGAAATGTTAAGAAAATCCTTAATTCTTGCTCCAATACTACAGGTCAGCTTATAAACTGGAACAAGAGCTTGGTGTTCTTCATTAATACACCCATGGATAGACAGAGGAAAATGGCTGGCATTCTGGGTTGTGGTTTTGGTTCCTTTCCTGCTTCCTATTTAGGTCTTCTGCTTGGAACCAAACCACCTGAGTCCTTCTGGGGAGGCCTTATTGATAGATTCAACAGAAAATTGGCGGGCTAGAAGGGTATCACCCTTAGTCAGGCAGGAAAAGTGATACTGATGCAATCTACTCTTCAAAACCTCCCTACTTATGCTCTAAGCTTCTTCTCTATACCTGCTAAGGTGGCAGACTCTCTGGAAGCAATTCAGAGAAAGTTCTTATGGGCTGACAAAGAAGGAAACAAGAAGTACTCACTAGTGGCTTGTGATACTATATGCAAGCCAAAAAAACATGGTGGGCTGGGCATCAATAATTTGAAGCAGTTCAACAAAGCTCTGCAAGCTAAACAGATTTGGAGAATTTTCAACTCAACGGGGGAATGGAGGGATATTATGAAGGATAAATATGTAGCAAACATAACCTTCAAACAGTTCATTAGCAGAGAAATGGGCTTGAAGGGATCCTACATATGGAATGACATTATGAGGACTAAAGGTATAGCGATTGCAAAAGCAAGATGGAAATTAGGCAATGGTAAGGATGTCAAATTTTGGCATGATGATTGGTGCAGATAGGGTCCTTTATGGAACTTGGAGCCTTATAATAGATGGGCTGAATATTGCATTGAAATATATGGTAGCAGAGTTAATGACTACAGAATCAACAATGAATGGGTGAACCTAACCGAGGTGTCCCAGGACCTTAAACCTCTTATGGTCAAAATTGGTCACACACCCCTCTCTCTCAATGAAGATGTTATGGTATGGGGGAAACTACTGATGGTATCTACATGGTGGCTTCAGGATATGAAACCATGCAACACATTGATACTATCCCCATATGGGCCAAGGCTCGGTATCCTGATATTATCCCTAAGATCAACATCTTTTTCTGGACAATGCTCCAAAATTGAATTTTGACTGTGGATAACCTAATAAAGAGAGGACAACACATTCCTAATAGATGCATTCTATGCAAAAATCAGAGTGAGAATGTGGACCACTTGTTTATCCACTGTGACTTCACCAGACAAATATGGCATCATTTCCTATCTTTTTTTTAGACATCCTGGTGTTTCCCCAATACAACTCTTGAGCTCTTTGACCAATGGAATCAGGGGTTGAGAGGTCATCATCTTTGGCCTTGGGCAATGCCACACATATGCTGGGGAGTGTGGAAGGAGCGAAATAACAAGATCTTTAGGGAAAAGGCTACCTCTGCTAAGTATGTTGCCCACAAAATATCAAATGCCCTCATGGAAAACTACACTAATAGAAAATGTATCAGTCCACTTCACAACAATGGGCCCAATAATACCAATAAGAGAATGGATTTCCAGATGGACATTACCACCGAAAGGGTGGTTCAAATCTAACTTTGATGGGGCTGCAAAGGGCAACCCTGGGATGGCTGGTGTGGGAGGAATCATAAGTAACTCACATGGAAAAGGAATTGCTGCTATATTTGCCCCCTGGGGTCACAAACGAGCCATTTTTCTAAGGTGAGTGTGGCACACCACACCTTAAGGCTAGCCCAGGAAATGGGGATCAAGAATTTGTGGTTAGAAGGAGATTCAAAGAACATCATAGATTGATTAAATGAAAAAAACAAGCCTGCATGGAAAATTGAGAACATAATTGGGGAGTGCAGACAAATCCTCAAAAAATTTGATCAGGTCCATGTGGCACATGTACTAGGAAGCTAACCAGGTGGTAGACAGGCTGGCAAATATGGGAGTCAAGAGTGAGGGAGTTAAAATGTGGAATGATGGGTATAATTTACCACCAGAAATCTTAGGTATCATTAAAAGTGATCGGGTTCTGGGCAGACTCAGAATTATGAAATGATAATTATGAAGAGTTATGACAGATGGGGGAAGAATCACCGTATGATGTGCAAGTACGGGAGAGGTGGAGGGAATTATCATTTTATGGTCTCGTAAGCACACTTGGAGGCATAAAATTGATTATAGCATTCACAAGGCAAAAAGAAGTCTCTTGAAACATCAACTCAATATCACTTGGAATCAGAGGGATTTTAGTGGGAATTATACCAGAAACAGAGGAGGCAAAGAAATTACAGAGATGGTGGGAGAAAGGCACAGGAGGGAACTGGAGAAGGAAACTGAAAAATGGTGCTGTAGATCCAAGGTTTGGGAGATTTTGAAAAAGGGTGAAGTGACTACCTTCATTGAGCATCTTCATGGGTGGAAGCCCTCGGTTACGAAGATGATGGTGAAAAGCTGGAATGAAGGGCAGGTGAAAATTGATGGGGTGGATTTCATGGTGACGGAGGAAATTGTGTCGGCTATGACTGGTATACCCATCATTGGGAAGAAATTTTATAGGGATAGGAAGATTTCTATTCAAGCTCTAATGGATTTTGTTAAAAATACGGAGGAAAAGAAAGCACTTGTGAAGAAGGGCACTTTCTACCAGCCGAGCTCAATCAAGCTTCTGTGGAGATTCGTGTTGTGGGCAATTATCAAATTCATCTCTCTAGATACAAGATTCGACCGCATCAACACTCACCACTTTGTGCCACTCAACCATTTCAGGTATGGGGCAAAGATATCCATTCCTTCCTTCGTATATTCGTCCATCAATGAAAACATTAATGACTATAAGGAGAAACACATTAGCAACCCAGCTTTCCATGAGGGTTTATTACTGTTAATTTATGAGTACTTTAAAGATTGAACTATGGGAAATGAAATTAAATGTATGGAGGAGGGAAATAATGAATTTGAGGAGGGTTCGGGTGAGGATTATGTCCCCTCTGATACCGAGGACAGCCGAGATATGCACTCAGAAACTAAGGAGGAAGAGCCTGTACATACGAAGAAGGGGAAGAAAAGAGTTAAAATGGAGTCTTTAAAATAGCACATTGAGATCTCCTCTGATAGGGAGTACAACAAAAAATGCGGATGAGATGGAAACGGAGAATGAGAGTTCTAGAGAAGAGGGAAAAATGAAACAAGGCAGGAAGTAGGGGAAGACGGAAGTAAAGAGGAAGATAACAATCAAATTGCCAGCTCAAAATGAGGAGGCAAGCTTAGGGAAGAGGGCAATGAGGTTCAAAAGAGGGAATCCGATTAAGGAGGAAACCCAGGAGGAGAGGCATGACAGTCAGGAAAATATACAAGAGGAGAGAGACGAAAAAAAGGATAGTCAGGGGAGGGGGAATGAGGATGATGATCAGAGTCAAGGTTTTGCAGAGTATGGGGAAGATCATTACACCTGCAGCATTACCGACAAAAACAAGAAAGTTGTTTGGAGGAATTTTGACATGGTCTCTGCTAAAATGGGGATAAAGAGAGAAATGGTGAGGACTTTGGTTAAGGAGAACAAGGAGGGCAGAATCCAGATGGAAGAGTTAATTGATCCAGCTCTGGTGATTCTTAGTGACAATGCGAGGGAGGATCCTTATATGGACGTGCTGAACAATGCAAAAAATAGTGCCATTGATAGCTACAAAACCACGAAATGGACCTTCTACAAAATCTACGAGCTGAAAAAAAGAATGGACAGGATGGAGAAAGATAACATAATTAACAATAACAAGAACATTGCGGAGGACAGGGAGCTGGATAGCAGAGTGAACGAGCTAAAGAAAAGAGTCAAAAGCATTGAAGACTCAATGGTCAAAATAGCTGAGAAAAGCTACAATAAACTAAAGGCTTCAAATGGTAATATTAAGGTGATCATTGACAAATTTGAAGAGCAAAGAGGGAATAAGGAGGATCAACCGCTGAATAGTGACAGGGAGAAGCTACCAGAAGAGGGAAATAAGAAGAGGACAAGAGAGGCCACTAAGAAGATGGAAAACCAGGAAGCTGATAAAGAGTTGGTTGACCTAAAAGAAGATGCAGGTAGAATGACCGAGCTGGAGATACGTGTTGCTGAGATTCTCAGAGACATTGCCTGATTTGCACCCTTGGTTTATTTTCCTAGTTTTTAGGGGTTTTATCCTTGGCTTTCTGTATTTACTGGGACTGTTTTGTTTGGACTGCCTGTTTCATTTTGGTTGATACTTAACGTTTATATGCTCTAGGTTTTTATTTAGCTCTGTAGGGTTTTAGGAACCCATCAAAACCTGTTTTCCTTAATCAAAAACTAAAATGCCAAAACAGATGTTGCCGGACCCGACACCATATAAAATGCAACCTGTAAAAAATGAATTCGGGTTTTATTATTTGAATTCCACCTATTTGAGTGGAAGTGGAACTTCCAGAAGTTCACCCAAAATGAGAATTCAAAAACACAAACCAGGTTTTTATTTTTGCAATCCAAACGGCGGATTCAACTTAAAACCCGAAAATCCACTGCCAATTCCACTTGTATTCCTGCAAACAAATAGGGCCTTAGGTGATCGTAACATACCCATGCATAGATAGTGTTTAAAGATGATTGATCAAAAACTTTTTCCCTGTAAAATAACTGATGATGGATAGATGACTATAAAATAACTAAGTTTCATTTTATCCTGTTTTCTACACTTTAAGTTTCTATACTAAAAAATGCTTAAGGAAAGTTCTAAGATTAACAAGTGTCACGTGGCCTGTGCTTGCCTAATTAATTATAGTTATAAATTTAATTCTAATTTTATTATAAATATTAGTATATTTTAATTAATGGTTATTTAATAAAAATTAATATAAATAATGTTATATATCTATAGAAAATAAAAATAAATGAATAAAATTTTGATAAATCATAACTCAAGTAATATTTTTTATCAAATTATAATTAAGCGAGTTATTTTAGGGAAGGTCATTGAAGTTAAAAAAAATAAGGTCTTTTGTACAAAAAAATTCAACTAGTAAAAAATGGATTAATTTTCTTAATATATTTGTATATATAATTTTTTTATGTAAATTTAATATTAAACTTTTAGTGATATGAAAATAAAAGAAAATGGAAATAAAATAATTAAGCCGATAGGCTTTCTATTGTGGACTTTGCCCACTGACGGAAAAGTGTCATGCACCGGTAAATTGTCTTATACATTGTCATGCAGCCGGTAAATTGTCTTATACGGGTAAATTGTCATGCCAGTAGTTGGATAGAGAGATTTTTTTTAATTCTTAGTCCACATACATAATTTTAATTGTGGGCATCACCCACTGCCAGAAAAGTGTCAGCTAGCTGATAAATTGTCTTATACTAGAAATTGTCTAAAACCCACATATCATTCCATTTTTATTCTGTTCTGTTCCTTTCTAGGCACTTCCAATGTCAATCCTTTTTATCATCTCCACCGTTGGAAGCTTCTATAACCGGAAAAAAATATTTTACCAGAAAAAGGGGTGCACTACCACGAAAAGCAGTTGCATTCGAACGACATCTTAAACTCCACAACGGTCTAACTGTTCGGCCTAATAATTTTCCTAAATATCTACAGCACTCACCTTACGTGCTTGATATTTCTTCTTCCTATGGCAATGAGAAATTGTTATTTTTAGTTAAAGAAAAGATAAGCTTCAAAAATGGTTTCCAGTTGCATAAGTATCCTCAAATTTTACAGATTTACGAAATATCCTCACAGTCATCTATGCAGAAAGCAACAATGTAAACTTCACTCACCAAAGGTATTAGAATTTAAACCTAAATGTTGTTCCTCCAAGATTTCTCAGTGGTTCATTACCAGGTGTTCGAGATGAGAAGTTTATGGAAGAAACATGTTAAGGCATACGGTAAAAGAATCAACAAAAATATTGGGGAGAATAGATACAAAATAACATGGATATGCATGCAGGTCTAGGTGGCTTTGGAGTAGCAGTCTCATCCAACGAAGATTGGGTGGTGAATGTTGTCCCTAATATTTCCAAGGATAATACACTTGGTGTGATTTAGGAATGAGGCTTGATTGGGATCTACCATGACTGATAAGAATGATTTTTGTTCAATTTTATTTTTCCAAGATTTTCATATTTCCAAGTTGTATTTATCATTCATACTTATTGTACGCCTATTGAATTGTTGTAGGAAATTTAGTTGCACTATATGTGAAGTATGTTTTGTAGTGACATCTTCATACATCCTACTCAATTTGGCATCTGACAATGCTTATTAAATGAGCACAAGGAATAGAAACCTAACAAGGTTCAATTTGATCTGAGTGATCATAAGCCATTTAAAGGTCAGGAGGGAAATGATCAAAAGCCACTCAAAGGAGGTAATAAAGGTGGTGTAGACTGGTGTTATGACGATTTTGAGGAAAAGCTCAAAGAGTGGAAGTTAAATGGTGGTGATGGAAAGACGGGTGGCGGTGGAGGTGATAATGGCAGTGTAAAGAAGGGAGGAGGAGGAGGAGGAGGTGATAATGGGGGAGGAAAGAAGCGTGGTGGTGGTGAAGTTGATAATGGGGGAGGAAATAAGGGT
>MU227552.1:1081415-1098864 GCA_018584345.1 Thuja plicata
TTCAGTAAAAGAAGGACAAGGGCATTCATTTTGAAAATATCACTATTAATACAACCACTGGTCAAATGATTTTAGCAGAGAAATTGATGGTGGCCCATGTGACATTTAAAGCTCACATATCAGGCCAGGAAACATCAATATGAATGAGTGTTGGAGTGTGATGAGTATTTGTTATAGGCGATGCTTGGAATTGCATTGAATTCTAATGCTGGTTAAACTAATATTTATTGAGGTCAATGGATTTATTTGCTTGATAACAAAGTGGGTGGTCAAGATACAATATTTTCAATTAACATGTTAATGGTTTTGTAAAATGAGAAAATAATTTTGGAAATGTGTATAATTTGCTAGAGGCGAGTATGAGCAGATGTGGAAATAGGCTCCATTGCCATGAAAGATACTACCTAAATGTTGTACCCCAGATTTGGACTGTAAATGCATAAGCAACTATTGCATCTTTAATCCCCATGACCCCCCAAAATTTTTATCAAGCGTGAATATGGTTATGGGTACAAATTTCCTTGTGAGGGTCATCTGTAAAATGCTTTCACTTAGTAGTTGAGTATGCTACATTGGTTTTTGGCTACTTGGTTCTCTCCCAACGAACCAGATTTTTTTAGCAAATTATTTGCTCATTCTCAACATGATTAATTTAGCTAATCATTTATCTTTCAGATATTATAATGAAATCTTGGTCATCCATTTATTCAAGGAGATTTTCATTGCCCTACCTAGAAATGTGATTTTTACATGTGGGAAAAGATATATGTCAAATTATTCCTCCATGTGATCTCTCAAGAGGTTTGGAATGACCAAATTCTTTCTTCCAATGTTTCATATGACTAGAAACAGAAATGTGGAATGAGAGAAATTCAAATTTGCTTGAGAGATTTGAAATTGATGAATTGCAAGAAGCTTTCAATCATTTAAAGTTGGCTCAAAATCATAGTTTCAACGAACCCAAATCAAGTAAAGGGATGGACATCCATCATAGAGTTTTTGTTAGATTGTGTAGCTACAACCACCCTAGTATACATGTCTACAAAAATGGAGTTTGTGATTGCAAGATATTCAAAATGTGAAACATTTGTTTGAAACGTCCGAATTGCAGGGTACTAACCGAATAAATTAGGAATGGGACGAGGAAGAGAAAGAGAAAGAGAAATAGGAACATGAATAAGAAGAGGAGGAAGAGGAGAGGAACATGAAGAAGGAGGAGGAGGAGAAGAAGAAGCATGAGTAAGAGAAGAAGAAGAAGGAGAAGGAGAAGGTGGAGGGGAAGGAGGAGGAGGAGTAGTAGGATGTAGAAGAGGAGGAAGAAGAAGAAAGAGAATAAGGAGAATAAGGAGGAGGAGGAGAAGACGAGGAGGAGGAAAAAGAAAAGGACGTAGAAGAGGAAGTAGAAGAACTATCGGCGTGACCATTGCACCTCTTCTAGGTGCAAGTGGTAGTCATATTATAGTACATATTTCTTGGGTGAGTAAAATAATCAGATTATAGTCATATTTCCTGGGTGAATAAAATATGAAAGTTTGGTATGATAATTTATTTGTTAAGTTTTGTTTTAACATTTGTAATTCACAAATCTTGGGAAAAAAACTTCAAGCCTCCGAAAAAAGGGGTCCTATGTGTATCACTTTTTACTTTGTTTCATCTCATTATTGTAGAATATATAGAAATAGTTTAAAGATTTGGTTTATTAAATTGACATAAATAAAGGAAGGATTGGAGAATTTTAAAGGTAAAACTATTTTCATATTATCTTTGTTATCTATTTCTTCAGTTTTCTTTGTTTATTTAAGATTTTACATGCACTACTTTAATTGTACAAATATATGTAACTTTTCTCTCTTTTTTTTTCCTATTTTTAAATTTATTTCTATTGTTTGTACTTATAAATTAATGACTAAACAACATAAATACAATTGATTGCAATAAAGCTATAATTTGTAAGTTTTAAAATTTTTGTTTAATACTATCTTAACGTTTTATTCATTAAAAAAATTGAAAGAAAAAATGCAAATATAAATTAAAAATAATTGTATTAACTTTAATTAAAATTTAAAATTTATTAATAAACAAGAAATTACATAGATTTAAGGGTGAAATGCTGGCAGGGTTGTATAAACATTCTCAAAATTGTATTTTAACTATTAAAGTCTCGTACATTTGCAAATGATTTAAGTACTATTGGAAAAATGAAATGACCCACTATAGACATAGCAATGATGGATTTGCATCAATATGGGGTCCTCAACAAAATGGTTTGCTTCCTATAGATTCCTTTCTATTTTGGATGCTAATCAGGTGGAAATGATAGATTGCACAGTGAATGCTGATGGATGCTACACTCTGTATACCCTACAATAAGTAAGAGTAATGGCATGTTTGTATTATTATGCAGTCAAAGAACAGTGAACAACCCATGCGAAAGGCTTTCAAAATGTATTATAAATTTCATTAATGTAGTCCTTTGCTCAAGCGTTTATATACTTTCTAAACTTTATTTTGCTGTTAGTTGTAATAATTAAGCTTCTACTTTTCAAAACTTCTTAATAGATTTAAATCAAAATGGAATCTTGAGCTTTTCAAAACTTCTTAATAGATTTAAATCAAAATGGAATCTTAAATTGTGTTAATAGCGAAAATTTCTTGCATATGGAATCTTACATCTGTGATCCTGCATCATAAACAATCAGTACAATATTTGTTGGGATCTTTGCAGATCAACAAATGCATTGATGTGTTTAAATTTCTTATGGAAACGAAGGTTTTTACATATGTATTAAATATTCCTGTACTTTCAACAGTAATCTTGGTGAGGAGTCCAAAATCAAACTCTGCACTTTCCACAGAGAACGACACCATGTCTCCTTCCAACTGAGATAAGGCAGCCTCCAGGTCTCCTTCCAACTGAGATAAGGCAGCCTGAACTTCTGTGATTGTTTTATAGCTTATGTTTTAAAACTCTGGTTTCTTGAATTTTCGTTGAGCCTTGGTGCTAGGATGGGTTCATAATCCTCTCCGTTGGATTGGGCTTTGAACCAGATACTCTATTTTGCATGATGTTTACTGTTTTTACTGTCTTTTCATTTTCTAAGTTTTAATATAAATCTCTCAGCCTCGACTCTTAATTGATAAAAAAAAAACAGTATTTCTAATTTATACAGGTTAAATTTGACTGCAAATTAAATTATTATATTTCACTTAATTTTTGAAATCACATCAGAATTTTACTTCAGATTTTGAGGCATTGATAAGGGGCATTTGTATGAGCTGACAGTTTTGAGGCATTGATAAGGGGCATTTGTATGGCTGACATGTTTGGTATTCTTTTCAAAATTCTCTTTGATCGTCCCGTTCTGGTGACGGATGTTGATGTTGCTGGTTCTTCTTTTGCTTTGACTGCTAAAACAAACATGTAGCAAATCTAGTCCTCACATCATGTCTACTAATGTTGATTTTTTTCTTTATGAATGTTTTCTACGCTTTGGCTTGCTCCTTCATGTTCTGCTTTGATAGTTTTAGTGCTTTAATAGTCACTTTCTCAGCTCTTAAAATAATTTGGCTACAAAACCATTGCAAGCAACTTGCCTCAAGATTCTGCACAAATTGTGTACTACTTTCAACAATGCCAATGATAAAAAAAATGAGTCAGGCAGAAGAGTTTTACAAAACCTGCCAAAGCAGAAATCAAACGAACCAAACCAAATCTTCCTACACCTGCTGCTTCAACATATTCATAGTAAACAAAATGAGGACCGAAAATATTGAGGTTTTGTGCATACTTTGATTCTTGAGTTTGATACAAAATTACGAATAATAACAAGAAGGCAGGGTGGTCCAAGGCCCTGAAGCTAAAGGTTACAGAGAGAATGTAAATTGGTGCTTGAACCATACATTTATGCAATTTATCAGAAACCAATAAGTTTAGCCATCCTGAGAAACTAGCAGTCAGAGAACTAAAAATCAGTAAAAGCATTTCAACCAAAATTCAAGAGTTCAAAAGTGAATTCCTGGTTCGAAATAAATCGGATGTGTTGTGGTCAGAAGAAGTAGATTTAAGATGTATGATGTGTGTGAACTAAATAAGTAGATAGGCAGGCAAAGCTTTTAGGAAATGGTTTGCAAAAAAGAATAAAGTCGTGTATTTTGTAAGCGGACGCTTTTTTCCTTCCTTATAATTAGTGCCAACAAATATATGGCATTGATTACTGAGTTGTTCGATTTTGTAAAAAGTGCTCATATTCTCAAAAAATTTAGCCAATCAAAACACATAGATAAATAATTTTCTAAATATATTTTGTTAAATAAATTGTTTGTATAATTTAATTAATATCAATATTTTTAAAATAAGAAAAATATGACATCGAATTAGTTTTAAAAAAATTATTAATAATAAGTTACAAACAATTGTTGCTTATAGTTCTATGCTCATATCAGAAACTAAAAATAATTTATTAAAAATTATACATAAACACTACTAACTCAACTAAATTATTTAAATATATATATGTATAAATCAATATCACCACTTCATAATTACAAATATGATCACTAAATGAATAATATTAAATAAAACTATTTAAAAATCAACTCTACTGTTTCACAAAATTTTAATGAGAGATAAAAAAATCATATGATATCATTTCTTTAGTAGGAAAAATCATCCATATTTGAACTTTATAAGAATATTTGTAAATTAAATGAAAAAACTTAAAAATATACATTATGAGCATGTACTATCATATCTTTGAAATAAATATAACAAAAAAAACATATATCTTTGAAATAAAATATAACAAAAAAAACATATATATTCTATAGAATAAACTATTGTTTAATTCATCTTTTCTTTTGGGAAAAACTATTATTTACTTTTTGTGTCCTACTGGTACATCAATGGAAATTTTTTCTCCCAATGTAATAGATTCTATGTTATTTTTATATATTATTTTCTTAATCTAATATAAAAAAAATTACAAATCCTTCACATCGCTCAAAATCAATAGTCCTCAGAATAAAATTAATAACCATCATCAGTCAATACTGGTCCAGCGAAACATTCTATCAGTATCGCTCCTTCTTCATTGGAATGACTAAACATTCTGTAGATATACAATCAAGAATCCTGCCACAAGGAAACCAACATATTATTTTAGCCTTACAAATTACAAAACAATTCAACTTTTATCCTAGCACATGACATGTACAAATCCATAATAAGATAAATAAATAAAAAATTCACAGAGCATCATCTATTTAACAGATAAGGATATAATGATTTTCAAAGTCGAGATAGTAACTAAATTAATGGAATAGGAATTATTCTATTTCTAGATAATATTTACTCGAACAAATTGATGTATAGAACGTGACTTTGGGTAACTACCAATAGATTAAAGCTAAAATTACTAATGGGCCAACGGATTTTGAAAAGAACAGTTATGAGTAGAGGAGCTGAGGTGGTTCTATTAAAGTAGAGGAGTTAAGCATTAGAGAAAACGAGAACGAAAATGATGATTAGAGGAGGTAAGGTAGTTTATTGAAATATATGCCTAGGTTGCAGACCAATAAATGATTGTATTGAAATATATGCAAAAGAAATATAAACTTTTGTTAACTTTGTTTTCGTTGTAGCTTTTCTTTATATGCTCAAAACTTGATGTTGATGGACTATGTTTATAATTGTTAGTTTAACTAGAATGTTCAGATGTTTGCTAATTCTTTAGGAGAAGGGTGTGTTATGGTTTTTATACAAGAGTTTATCAATATATTGGGAGACTTGCTTGTAGAGGATAGAGTTCTAATCTGCATCAATAGATGAAGGTGAAGAGGACTTCTTATTGGAAAGAGACAAGAGTAATGAAGAGGTTCATGTAGGAAGCATTTGAGAAAGAGGAAATAGAAGATACAATTTTTTTCATATTGTAATAAAAAAATATAATTTTTTTCCTATTCCACTCAATTCTCCCTTTCTAGCCTTTTTTGTCTTTCAGTTTTCACACACCCAACCAACTTTTCATAATTGGGAGAATGCTCTAAATGCTCTTTAATGAATTTTCACCTTCTTTATTGATTATATGTATTGGGAGAATGCTTACAAATTTATTGTCAATCAGGAAAAAATAATTTTGATATCAAATGAAAATAAAATATATTACAAGATTTATAATAGAAAAGAAAATAATTTAAAGAAAAATAACCACATATATATATATATATATAACAAACTTTATGTTTCTCCAAAATATTAAATTAATATATTAAATATATATATAAATATAAAACAATAAAAAATCACCTATCACCAACTCAAATGACCCACCATCTAATTAGATATGATTAACTATAATAAACAGTAAATATAAAACATAGAATAAAGATAAGAAATAAACTAAATGAAAATAATTCGAAAGATCCCCTTAATCTAATCTAAAGTCAAATAAAGTAAAGATTAATACTGAGCTGCCCCAAGATGTGTGAATGCAAGTATGTCCAAGTGTTTTCAGTCAATAAAATGAATTATTAAAAGTACAGTTCTCTTTACTTTGGTTCTGTGTTTATCTAAATCTACATAGGTAGTTTCAAACTTTCAGTTTTTTTTTTCGTTTTCTTTTTGTCTAATCTAGTTTCAGTTAAGGGCCGGCCAAATTGAGATACAATTAGGTTAGGCACTTACTTCAGAAATTTCCCGATTATATTTGCTTTCAATCTCTGGATTGTAGTCAACGAATGAGATGGAAGATGAATCTGCAGCCATGTTGATTCTCTGTCTGGCGGAATTTTCACCAGGTAGGCTAAGTCCAAGTCCCTGAGAGTTTGTCACTGGTCCAGTGGTGAAGGTATTTGAAGCCAAAGACCCAAATTCATCATTGTGTATGAAGTTCATTGAGTTTGTTCCTTTCTGTTGTGAATAAAACCATAAGTTCTCAAAGTCCTGGGTCGAAGCCCCAATTGTGCTCTTCCCAGCAACATCAGGAACAGCAGCTGAATGAAGACTAACTGAATTTGGAGTTGTCATTGATGGAATGCCTTGAATTGAAGAACTCCCCTGTAAATTGAAATGTGGTGATGAACCATCGCCTGCTGCATTAGAATGGTTGTATTCTGTACCCAGGAATGGGTAAGATGCAGAATGGTGAAAAGTGGGGTTGAATCGTCTTTCCGTGAGTCCAGATACTGATGAGGAAGACTGTGCTCCTGCCCCTGCCCCCAACCCTGAACCTTGCCTCTGAAGAAATCCGCTTCTCTGTATTGGTAAAACCCCTGCCGCGTTGGGTTCAGAGGGAAACAAATTAGATGGTGATTGGGTGTTCCTTTCAAATGACATTCCCAACAAATCTTGCTTTCTTCCGTGAGACAAGTATGACATATCGTTCATGGGAGATGCATAGTCTGGAAATTGTGCATATGGAATAGTGGAACTTCCCTGGCTCCAAGCTAGGGGAGATTGATGGTAGATACTGCCCTGCTGCTGTGTTTGTGTTCCTGAAAACTGGGATAGAAGTGAAGAAGATGGCCCCTGGTTGAACTTAGAAAGAGGAATCCCATTGGATGGGCTTCCGCCATGCTGTATGTTGTTATGCATATTGTTATAAAGGAGCTCCTGTGCTTGCTGTAATTGTTCTCGTTCCCTTTCTGCACATTAATAATTCAGTGACATTGATGGAGTCAAATTTATCATCAGATTTCGTGAAACTTTACTGGTGATTTACTGGTGATTTGTAATGAAAGATATATTACCTTGGCGATGGCGGTTCATGTGTCCGCCGAGTGCCTGTGATTTCGTAAATTTCATTTCGCAAAACCTGCATTCATACGGCCTGTTATTCGCATCTTCCTCGATTAGTTCGACCCTGCGCTTCTTTTTGTCTGCATAATCCACAGTACACTGAGCATTACTTTCTACACTAAATTCACTTAACTAATTCCTAATTATGCTAAAAATTACAAGCAAAGAGAATTTTTCTCCCAAGATTTAGATATTAATAAAAGCATTCCAAGGAAAAGTGTTGACGCGCTTGTTGAAGGGAGAAGATCGCAACAGCCTTCATAGAAAGTTGAACTCGGGAAGATTTAAAACACAGAATGGCTAGAGAAATGTATTTGCCTTTTTGAAAAAACTTATTAATATCCCCTGTTTCGTCAGGATTTCATGTTCAAATTTAATCAAAAAGAACCACGGAAAAGCTGAACATTGTGCAACGACTTAAGAGATGCAAAACTTTTGAATGTAAAGCAAAATTCAAAATATAGCAGAGTCATCTAAATAAATCAGATTTTGAGGTCTCGCTAAATTTTATGTACAAATAACTTTCAAAAGAAATTTTGTGAAAAAATGTAAATCAATTCGGTGTCGGCGCGTCAGAAAATTTATTGCAAATGACCACATGCTCGGCTAGGCTTAAAATATAGAAATTCGAAAGTACATGGATGTCTTTTCAGCGAATTTCAATCTCAGAGATTTAGCGACCAGGATTTCAACAATGTTTAGAATATCAATTCTGTGTTCAAACAAATCTTCATTTAATTGAAAAAAAATATGCTCGGAACATTTTCATTTTCTTTCTCAAATTATAAAATTCTTACAATAGCAGATAAATTTTCATTTGCAATGCTTGCGGGAAACTTCTTTCATTATTTTTATTAGCGAATTTAACTCTTAAAGGGACGAGATATTCAGGCAGGTTCAAAAATAGCAATACTCAGAATGTTTTTTTTTTCTTTGTAAAATTATAGATTCATACAATAAAAATGTAAAGTTTCTTATAAAATAATAGAATTCGTACAACAAAAATGCAAATGAATTCCTTCAAACAAACGAGGGTTTCAGCTAAGATTTGGAACAGAAAACAATTCATTTCTTCATAAAATTATCAGCTGATTTTCATGGCGAGGAAATTTAGCGAGCAAACTTTAAACCAATTTCCTGACAAAACAAGACCCGATTTAACAAGATTGAACTGACAAAATGGAAGGAGATGAAACCTGATTTTTCGCTGCCTGCAGTGCTACTGTTGGACGCATCAATTTGAGATTGAGACATATTCCATGCCGAATCAGGAGCAGGAGCGTGAAGGTCATTTGTTAAAGGCAATGTTATCCTTAAAGGCCAGCTATTGTGCTCTTGCCCTTGCCTCAACATGCCGTCATCCTCATCCTTGCCCTCATTAATCATATAATTTTCTCCCTCTTTCTTTCCAGTCCCTCCCTTCAATTCTCTGTTAGGGTAAGTGTCAATTGGATCCGGCAGCTGTTCGTAAAAATCCGGTCGCCATTGTTTCATTTCAACCACGGCAGCAGCAGGAGCACTACTTCGTTCCGGAGAATGATTCAGATCCAAACAAGATTCGTCCGTCCTCCTGGCAATAAAATCCATTCTTGCTAATTGCTCACCTCATCTTCAATTTCAAAAAACACACAAATCCATGAAGAAAACTTACATGATGCTCAATGCTACCTAACTGCACGCCATTCTGCAGTAATACGATTAGAATTTGTTACATTGCAAGAAAATATTGAGAAATAAGTAGCAAGATTTGTTACATTGCAAGAAAATATTGAGAAATAAGTAGCAACAGCAAGGATAACTGGTTTATTTGGTTTCTCCATCTCCATTATAATTGGAATGTGAAAAAACATTCTACAGTTCAAATCACAAATATGTGGAAAAAATTGGTCGCTTATATTAAAAAACTGAAAATCGTTCTTATAAATTCCTGTATTTTTCGTTGCAGAGCAGAAAAGAGAAAAGTCTTCCTTAAACAATTGCAAGAAACAGGTAGAATGAATTTCGTGGGCTTACCACAGTCCGAAAGCTCGTGTAAGAGAAGTGTTGAATTTGTGCTTGCAGAAAAGCTTGAGATATCTAAGTCTGAAGGAAGAAGATCTGAAGATCCTTCTTCTTTGGTCAGAATGCATGTCTCGCCATTGATTGCTGCAGCTAACTGGGTGTTGAACACTAATTTCCCCTTAATGTAATGCACTTACTTGCATTCTGTGCATGTCCAAAAGCGATCTCCCAGTTCCGTTTCTTTTTACACTTAAAATTCAAAATATGCGCCAAGAACTTGCATGATTAAACCAAGATACATGCCACATTTTGCATGATTTTTTATCTTGCAAATGTCATATTTCTAACACATCTGAACCTTTCCATATCCTGAGCAAAGAAAAGCATAAGTTGTAATACATGCGATTAACAAATGCAATGTGTAATTGTAATTCATGGGATTTTAAGTTATAGTTTCAAATATTTAAATGAACATATAATACTCAAAGTTTATGTGAAGGATTCCATTGAGTTAGTTAAATGCAAGAAAATTGATTTCCTTGTTGGTTCATTTTTGAAGATGTAGTGCATCAACAATCTAGTGGAGTTGTCATGTATTTTATAGAGTATTTTGAAGAGTTATCATTTGTTGAAATATATTTTGACACCATGATCTTGATGAGTTAGAAAGCTTCTACTCTCACTTTTTTTATTCAGCTAGTGTCGCGAGAGCATGAAAAAAACTATCTAGTATAATTTGAGGATGATCTAGGTCATGCTAGGAAGGGTCTAGAGCAGTTTGAAGCTGATAGGAGTGAGAAAACCCCGAAAATTGAAAAATATAAATTTTTGGTATTTTCTACATTCCAGTAAATCACATTTTTGAGGGCCTTCAGAGCATAATTGGGTGTTGAAAGTGTTGTTCATTCTTTAGAACAATTTCCATTGACATGGTTCTAAGGAACTAAAGCTAGAACAATTTCCAAAGGCATGGTTCTAAGGTATCGACATGTAGAGTTACTTTTTTGAAATTTTAATGAAACTAATACCTATAGGGTGTCTAGACATGAGCGCTAAGTACACAAGTGTTTCCTTAAGGAGTGAGAAGCTCACATTTTTAGGGTTGCTAGATGTGTTGATCATAAGCTAGGACTATTTATGTTATCCTTCTTGAATTATATAAAGAAAATTAAAAGTAAACGAAATGTCTCATTTAGAATACCAAAAAACATGTTTTGTATCACTCAAAATCACACAACTCATGACAAAATCATATTATTCTATGAATAACTCTCACTTCCCAAAAATCCCATATTATGTTTTCCTTATGTCTTTAATCATTTTTTCAATTTTATATTCTATATAACAACTCAACCAACCATAATACCACAAATCCCATATTATGTTTTTCATAGAGGTGAGCTACTTTTTAACCTCACTTTATACTATCAATTTATGTCCTCCTCAATAATTTTAATGCATTTTTTTAAATCACCTATTTTCCAAATTCACGTAACTAGTGTTTATAAAAGATAAAGGTCAACATCCCTTTCCATTTTGAAAAAATGTGGACACCTCATCCCAATTTGAAAGATAGCATTGCAGATTGGTGGAATTTTAAGCTGGAAGGGGGAGCCATGTGCAGAGTTACTAAAAAACTGAATAGAATTAAAGGAAAAGTCAAAATTTGGAATAAGGAGGTTTTTGGTGATATCTTTCTTTCCAAAGGAAGATTACAACAGGAAAAAAGGATATTCAAGAGAAAATCCAAATGGAAGGACTCTCAGAAGATCTAAGAAGAAATGAGGACACCATGTTGGCTGAATTTCATAATATCATATCTAAGGAGGAATCCTTTTGGAGACAAAGGTCCAGAGCCTTGTGGCTGAAGGCAGGGGACAAGAATACTAGACTCTTTCATATGACAACTATGAAACACAAAGCTATTAACATAATTTCTCACATGTCATCTAATGGGAGCAATCTCAATAAAGAGGAAGATATTAGAAAAGAGATGCTTGGCTACTTTTCTTCTCTCTTGACTAAAGATGAGAATTTGGGTATAACGGATCAGGAAGAAATTTTAACTGTCATCCCTCAGATGATTGATGTTAGGACTAACAAAATCCTTAAGGCTATTCCTTTTGATAAGGAGATAAAAGCTGCAATATTTTCTTTTCAAGAAGAAAAGACACCTGGTCCTGATGGTTTCCCCATGTTCTTCTTCCAACAGTGTTGGGATATTTTGGGAAAGGATGTTATGGATGCGGTTAAAGAATTCTTTGGGTCTAAAACAATCCTAACCTCGAAATGAATGCCACTTTCCTCGTGTTAATTCCTAAAAAACTAGGGGCCAACACAATGGATGCCTTTAGACCTATAAGCCTTTGCAACTCCCTCTTTAAAATTATCTCTAAAGTCCTTACTTCTAGATTGCTATCATTATTGCCCGTGATCATTTCCCCCCAGCAGAATGGCTTTGTCCAGCTGGGAGGCAGATTTTGGATTCCATCATGGTTGCCCATAAAAATATTTATTCTCTGGAAGTAACTAAAAAACAAGGTTTTTTAATGAAGTTGGATCTTTCCAAAGCTTACGACAGGGTGGACTAGCAGTTTTTACAGAAATTTCTTCAGTCTTTTGGTTTTGACTTTGGGGTCATCAGACTCATTCTGCAATTGGTAACTATTGTGACATCCTATGTCATCGTTAATGGAGGATCCTCAAAGTTTTTTAAACCTACAAGAGGTCTTAGACAAGGTGATCATATCTCCCCCATTATGTTTTCTATCCTCGTGGAATGCCTTGGGAGGTATATCAATAAACTGGTTGGAGAAGGTCGTATTACCGGCTTTAGCCCTCTTCCGCCAGTACTATTTTCTCCCACGAGAAATTTGTGGATGATACTCTTATTATGGGGAAAGCTACTATTAGAGAAGCAAGGAATTTGAAGAGAGCTCTCACTTCTTACACATCCGCCTTAGGTCAACTCATTAACTGGTCTAAAAGCTCTATTTTCTTCATCAATACCCCTGAAGAAAGACAAAAAAAAATCTTAATTATTCTAGGGTGTAATATTGGTGTTCTCCCATCTTCCTATCTGGGTCTTCCCCCCTACACCAAACCTTTGGATAGCTTTTGGAACTCTATCATTGATAGATTCAATAATAAAATGGCAGGGTGGAAAGGAACTCTTTTAAGTAATTTAGGGAAATTTCAGCTCCTAAAGTCTACTCTTCAGAATCTCCCAGTGTATGCGCTAAGTCTCTTTAAGATACCTCAAAAATTTGCTAATATTAAATTGAAATGATTCAGAAATGATTCCTTTGGTCTGGAGTGGAAGAAAAGAAAAGATGTAGCCTGGTGGCATGGGAAAGTGTTTGCAAACCAAAATGTTGTGGCGGGCTTGGATTGAGAACTATAAGAAATGTCAATAAAGCCCTTTTGGTTAAGCAACTATGGATGATCAATTGAAATAAAAAAATATGGAATACTATTATCAAAAACAAATACCTCTTTAGATACAATACTATGGAGGAATTCATTGCTGATAAGGAAAATATTAAAGGCTCTAACATATGGAATAGTATTTTCTCTTCTAAAGACCTCACTTTCAAAGGAATGAGATGGAAACTGGGGGATGGAAGCAGAATTGAATTCTGGGATGATTGTTGGATTCAAAAGGCACCTCTTTCCTGCAATCAAGATTGGAAAGAAACTATTGATCACTGTAAAGAAACTATTGGGACTAAAGTGAAAGATTACTGGCACGGTAACAACTAAAGGAATCTTGGAGATATAGATAGAAGATTTATTTCCCTCCAGTATGATCTGCAAAGTTGGTTCATTCAAAATAACCAAGAGGATAAAATCATCTGGGCTCCTATGTCTGATGGTAACTATATTGTGGCTTTGGCCTGTGATCTTATTACTAAATGGGAGGAAAGACCTTTATGCTCGCAAGTGTGGTACATATTTCTTATTCCCAAAATCAATTTCTTTTTTTGGATTTTAGCCCAGAATAAACCTCTTACTCTTGATAATCTTAGCAAAATGGGTTTTCAGCTCCCAAATAGATGTTTTCTTTGTATATGGAAGAGGTTGAATCTTGTGATTATATAATGATGCATTGCTCCTTCACTCGTAGGGTGTGGGATTTAATCTTTAAGAAATGGAATCTTTGTTGGTTTTTTCCTCTTCTCTGGTAGGACTTTGTAATGCAATGGTGTTGTCCTCTTTCGGACGACCTAGCTAAAGAATTCTGGAAGCTTCTCCTCCCCCATTTTTGCTGGAGGATATGGAAGGAAAGAAATAACAGAGTATTCAGGGATAAGAATTCTTCACCTAAAGTGGTCAGCAAGCTTATTTGCAGAGGGGTGGAGGAAAACTTCAATTTCTCTTTCAACATCAACAATACGAAGAGCTTCACTCAAATATCTCAGGAGAATATTAGAAATTGGAATTTTTATACCCAAGTCCCCAAATCTGTTCATCCTAAAATGTTTGTCATTTGGACCTCCCCCTATTATTGGGTTAAAGTTAACTTCGATGATGCAGCTAAGGGAAACCCAGGAGTGGCTGGTGGAGGTGGAATTATTAGAAATTGGATGAGAATTGGAGTTGGTGTGGTGGAAATTCCTCTAGGGGTTCAATCCAACCACAGAGCTGAAGCTATGGCAGCTCTTAATACCATTTTGCTGGTAGAAGAGCTGGGCTACAAAAATTTTTGGCTAGAAGGAGACTCTCTTAATATTATTAATAACATAATAGGTATAAGTAAGGTTTCTTGGTCTATCGAGCATAGCATTGATAAAAACAAGTGTATTGCTTCGAACTTTGAGTCCTTTCATGTTACTCACAGTTTCTGTGAAACTAACCAAGTGGCGAACTGTTTGGCTAACCTTGGGGTTAGAAGTGACGTTAGCTATAAATGGCATGGAACAATCAAGATTAATGATGAAATCGATACCAAAATTAATTATGACAAGATCAATCAAAAGGATGGTATTATTAGTAATAATGATTATGATGTATGAGGTAAAGCTTAACCGGTGTACTTGCTATGTGAAGTGCCAAGTGGCCATAAAGAGCATTCATTACAATTGTTTTTTGCATGCTTTCTCGGTCCAAAAATCTTGTGAGTTGTCATTCTACTTTTATTCTAAGTATATTGATCTCAGGCGGAGTTATCTGGAAACATACAATACTGGGAACAAGTTTATGAAATCTGGTGCCCACAACACAAAGAAGAAAGATGAGATGGGTGGGAATCTGAAGAGGGGAGAACTGACAAAGTGTAAATGGAGACATCAAAAAGACATCTAGAGAAATTTGAAAAAGGGCAGAGTGCATTAGTTCATGAAGCGTATGCATGACAATAATAAAGATATTACAAAGGCCTTTGTAGCAGGTTGGAACAATGGAAAAGTGAACCTTGCAGGGAAGAGTTTCACTCTGTCATTGGAGCTTTTGGATGAGATCATTGGTCTTCCCCTTGAGGGCATGCATTTATCCAAATACAAGATGGAAGGTAATAAAGCATACAAAGTTTTTCTAAATACTGATGAAGAAAGAGCAATGCTAGTAAAAGGTAAAGTGGATTTTGTAAATCTGGATAATATCAAACTCATTTGGGCATGTGTTCTTAAAGAAATAATGGAATACTTTACACTAGAAGGAAGGTATACTAGGGTTTACAACTACCATTTTGTTTTGGTTAACCATTTCAGACATGACAATAGAGTCTCTTTCCCATACTTTCTCCTTAGCTCGCTGAATCAAAGGATTGTGGAACAAAAATTTAAGGGTACCTTTGTTCTGCATGAGGGGCTTATTTTGTTGATTGTTGATTATGCTAAATATCATATTCCAAAGCCTATTCCTAAATAGATATCCAGCACCAAAAGAAAGCACTCTGATACTCCGCCTAACAAGAAAGTCAGCATTGGCTCGAGCAAAATACCTTGTAAGGTGATCCTGGCTAAACCTAAAACTAAGCTTTCAATCTTTGATGAGGTGGAAGGTATGATTTCGGAAGATGACCTGGAAGAGGTTCTCTCTGAGGAAGAGGAGAAGGTTAAAGGTGAGCTGAGCAACAGAGATATATCTCGCTCTATTACTCATGATAAAGGTAATGATGATGCCCAGTTTAGTGAGACTATGGAAGACTCTGATAAGGAAATCCCAGAGGAGATCATAGAGAAAATTAACAATTTCATGGATGTCTATATTGACAATGTTGGAGATTTACTTCTAGCAGCTAGTTGATTGTATGTTTGTCATTGATGACAACATATAATATATAGCAGTGTTCAGTATGTACTTATCAGAATAGTTGATTGTATGTTTGTCATTGATGACAACATATAATATATAGCAGTGTTCAGTATGTAATTATCAGAATGATGCTATTAAGCCTTGTGCGGTTATATTCATGTTTTAGACATGCTTTGGATTCTTTTTTCATACACACAGACTTAGATATGAAATTTCAGTTGAGTTGTGTAATTCCGTTAGTGGCAGTTACAATTTCTAGAGTTTATCTATACAGAGCCAACGTATTAGCATTGGTTCTTGAGTTTCACCTATCTTCAGGATATGCGTGTTTATATTCATGATTAGTTATGAGTTAACCATGTTTGGTTAAGAGCACTTGTCATATTTCATTTGGATCATGCTGTTTGAGATAATTTGGTGGAGCCGACTCAGTGAAGCGTCACGTCTGTTCAGTTCGTATTGCACAATCTTAATCCTGATTGTGTGCTTAGTTAAGTTGACAAGAAAGTTAGTGAAGTGTTTCCCACAACCATCGTGACCTTATACTTTGAGGAAGATACTTATAGTAGTTCATTTGTGAATGCTAAGTGTGAATGATAAGAAAAGAGACAGAAAAAGTACATAGCAGAATATCAGTTATGTTTCATTCATCAAGGATCTATGTGAAGAAGCAGTGGAAGATTACATTACATTGGAATTGATCAAGACAGCAGGTCTACTCTATAGTTCATCATCAGATATAGTGCATATCTGTTCTACAGAAGGTTGTAGCCTTCACCATTGAAGCAGTGAGCTTTTGGACAGTGAGTCCTCACCCTTAACAGGGTTATTTGTAAAAGACTCCTCACAGGGCCAGACCCTTAACCAGGTCACTATACTTATTGCATTGTAAAGAAAAAATCATAATAGGGTTGCAAGATCTTCTAATAGGGATTATTATAAACAAGTATAGTTCAGTGTGGGTGCTAATTCCCACTGGGGTTTTTACCATTTGGTTTCCTCGTAACCAAATTATGGTGTTGTCTATTGTGTTATCTGAATGTGCATTTACTTTATGGTATTCTAGAATTAATAAGAGAAAATAATTAAATTAGCTAATAACTGATTCACCCACGCCCCCCTCTTAGTTATCCTTTGGGACTATTCTAAAAATTGGTATCAGAGGCAAGTGCCTTGAAGAGAAAGCCTAACAGCTTAAGGTAGATCAGATGGCATACTTCAGAAAAGAGAGTCCTAAGTGCGATGGAGAGAATTATTTGGATTGGAAGAAAAAAATGATAACACATCTACAGTGTGTTGGTTTTGAGATCTTTGAGATAGCCACACAAGAAGTTGCTATTCCCTCTCTAAAAGACCTTGCAAAAGATGATGCTACTAGTAAACAAAAGGATACATTCA
>MU227552.1:1103111-1114514 GCA_018584345.1 Thuja plicata
TGTTGCCATCAATGTCAAAGGGGGAGATTGTTGGAGATTTACTTCTGGCAGCTAGTTGATTGTATGTTTGTCATTGATGACAACATATAATATACAATAGTGTTCTATATGTACTTATTAGAATGATTCTATTAAGCCTTGCGCGGTTATATTCATGTTTTAGACATGCTTTGGATGCTTTGTTCATACACGCAGAATCAGATATGAAATTTCAATTGAGTTGTGTAATTTTGTTAGTGGCAGTTACAGTTTCTGGAGTTTATCTGTACAGAGCCGATGTATTAGCATTGGTTCTTGAGTTTCACCTATCTTCAAGATACACATGTTTATATTCATGACTAGTTATGAGTTAACCATGTTTGGTTAAGAGTGCTTGTCATGTTTCATCTTGATCGTGTTGTTTGAGATATTTTGGTGGAGCCGACTTAGTGAAGTGTCATGTTTGTTCAGTTCATGTTGCACGATCTTAATCCTAATTGTGTGCTTAGTTAAGCCAACAAGGAAGTTGGTGAAGTGTTTCCCACAGCCGTTGTGACCTTATACTTTGAGGAAGATACTTATAGTAGTTCATTTGTGAACGCTAAGTGTGAATGATAAGAAAAGAGACAGAAAAAGTACAGAGCATAATATCAGTTATGTTTCATTCATCAAGGATCTATGTGAAGAAGCAGTGGAAGATTACATTACATTGGAACTGATCAAGACAACAGTTCTACTCTATAGTTCATCATCAGATATAGTGCATATATGTTCTACATAAGGTTGTATCCTTCACCATTGAAGCAGTGAGCTTTTGGATAGTGAGTCCTCACCCTTAACAGGGTTATTTGTAAAAGACTCCTAATAGGGTCAGACCCTTAACCAGGTCACTATACTTATTGCTTTATAAATAACAACTCCTAACAGGGTTGCAAGATCTTCTAACAAAGATTATTATAAAAAAGTATAGTTCATTGTGGGTGCTAATTCCCACCGGGGTTTTAACCATTTGGTTTCCCCGTAACCAAATTGTGGTGTTGTCTATTGTGTTATCTGAATGTACATTTACTTTATGGTATTCTGGAATTAATAAGAGAAAATAATTAAATTAGCTGATAACTGATTCACCTCCCCCCTTCTCAGTTATCCTTTGGGACTATTCTAACAGACAACATTAAGGGGAATAGTGAGGGGAGTCTTGAAAAAATTGATATTGAAGCAGATAGTCTGGGTAATATTATGAAAGAATATGTTGAAGATTTCGAAGATCTAGAAGTAGACAATGAAAAAGATTTGGAAGTAGACTATGAAGAAGTTGTCAATAAGGTTGGGAAGGATAACCTCAATGATACTTAGGGGAGTAAGGACGTTGTTGATCAGAACAAGAAAGATGTCGAGTGTGAGTTCATTCCTACCCCTCCTGACAGCCCTAAGGGAAAAATCCAAGATAAAGCCAAGAAAATTCAGAAACAAAAAAGTATTGAAGAAGACCCGTGGGATGCGAATTTCAAGATTAAGAGAGTTTCGAGAATCAACTCTCTGCAAGTTTCCAGAAACAAAGCCACGTATGGATTCAACATTGATAAATGGGTCCAAGAGGATATTCAGGAGGCCAGATCCAGAATTAAAGCCCAGGAGATATAGAATGCGATGCTGGAGGACACTATCTTGAAAATACAGAAGGATGCTATGGAAACTCAGAAAGGTAAGACTATTTTTGATGAGGTAACTGATAAGAATAACAAGTTGGAAGAAACTATCTCCAAAGTTATTGACACTTCTATTAAAACTATAAAAGAGAGAGTCAATCATATTGAAGCTATGATGAAGAAGCTGATTATCATGAACAATGAGGGCATGCAAACAATCGTGGATAATCTTAAGGATCTTTGTGCTTTGCTGGAAGGGAACAATCCTGTAAAAGGAAACGAGGAGGAAGAAGGGAAACATGACAATTAGCTTGCTGGATTTGGATCTAGAACCAGATTTAGTACTAGAAATAAATTTTCTCCTAATGCCAAAGATGTCACCAAACTGAAGGATTCAATTTAGAACATCCAAAATCAAATGGTTGAGGTGGAAGAATTTGTCAACTTGCTGGATTGATCTCTGTGCTGGGAGGTTTTTTGACCTTGTTTTGCTGGTAGTTTTTTGGGGGCTTTTGTTTTTGTTCCCGTGTTTCTCTTTGGTTCTTGGGTTTTAGCCATGTGGGTTTCTGTCACATGGTTTGACAATTCATTGTCTATTCATTCTTTATATGCTTTCATCTTTCTGCTTTGTTAAAGGGTTTCAGGGTCCCTTCAAAACCAGAAGTTACCGTAAACAAAAACATGTCGAATGCATTTTTTAAAATTGCATATTTTTCCAAACTCACCTAAGTAGTGTTTCAGAAAAGGTAAACGTCAACATGCCCGATGTGTAACAAGCATGAAGAAATAATTGACCATTTGTTGGTAACATTTACCTTTTCTGGTCATGTATGCGTTGTGTTTGTCTTTCTCTAGTCATGGAAAGTTGCTAAATGGTTGTACATTAAGAAGGTTTGTCTTTCTTTGGTCATGCAAATTTTGTCTGGTATGAAAAAAGGGAAAACCTCTGGATGTTGTGGAAAATGCAGGCGAGGAAGGATGTAGCGGTGATAATTGACATCTTCAGGATGGGGGGATTTGGAAAGACAATGTTCAGAGTGAGTAATATATCAGGCCAATGTGAGGGAAAAGGACCCTGTTCATGTTCTTGCATGCCTTACGATGCTCGTGCCCTTTACAAACAACAACAACAAAAATTTTATGACTCCAGGGCTTTCTAAACTCATTCAATACAAGGAGAGACAACTTTACAATGACTCCAAAGAAGCTTAGTAATCTAGCCAAATTTACTTTTTGGAGTTACAGAAGGTAAGATTCTAGGACACATCGTGTCTAAGGAGGGTATCAAGAGTTTGAATTTTGATAAGATGGCTGGAATGGCTGACCTCCTAGGAAGTCCTGGTGCTTCACCTCTATGAGAATCACCTAGATGCAATGAGTGTTAAGTGTTCCATTCATTCTCATGAGAGATGGGTTCTTGTGAACCACTACTCATGAAACATGGGTAATTGAGTTTGACTAAAAAACTACATAGTTGAAACATGATATCAATATCACAAGATGACTTTTGTTGAATAATTATTCTTTAATAATGATTTATTAATTTTGACTGAATGTATTATAGATTAATTTATGTCTAGAAATATTATGAATTTTTTTATTTTAGTGTAGCATATATTTTTCAATTTGTGGTTTATTTAAAAGAGAAATAATTTTATTCAAATTTGATAAAATATTTTTTTTTTCATTCTTGACACATATTTTGATACTAAATTTAGTGGATAAAAATGTTCATTTCTTAATCTTGAATTAAAGAAGTTAATTTTTTTATAAGATATTGCAAGAAGAGGATAGCTTCTTGAGAGAATTTATTTTATTCAAGTTTAATATTGTAAGAAGAGCATGAGATTTTATAATAATGCTAGTAACATCTGGTAATTTTAAAGATAGAGTCATTTCAAGTTCTCCTAAGTTCTAATCTTGTAAGAAGAACTTGAGCTTATGCAATAATGATGGTAACATCTAGTAATTTCAAACCTAGAGCCATTTGAAGTTTTCATAAGTTTTAATCTTCCCAAGAAGAGCTTGAACTTCTATAATAATGTTAGTAACATGTGATAATTTCAAAGCTAGAGTTATTTGAAGTTCTCCTCTAGAATATTTGAGAACACAGATATACTCTTGAAACCCCATTAGAGTGGGATAAGAATTTTTTCCTCCACCATCTCACCAAGCACAAGAAGCTCTACATGGAGTATAGAAACTCAACATAAAAAATAATCAACTTTCTCACCGACTTACATATGAAATGTATGTAGTTTAGATTAAAGATGAAGAATATTCATTTGGTTATTCACCTCATAGATGGTGGAGAGTGCATCATAGGCCACCTTGATGTTGTAGCATTTGGAACATCTGGTTGGACCTCATCACTGATGTTGAAAGTGATCAACGTCAAGGCTTTGGCATCAACCTTGTCAAACTTCTTATGTTAATTGGCATCCAAGGGGCGTTTAGTGATCTCCCACAATTCTTCAAAATGAAGAATGGTGCACATCTTAGTTTTCCATATATCATAATTAGGCCCTTTGAGAAGTTGGATATTTAAATAAAGTACTTTTGGAGCAGATATGATAAAAAGAACACCTCAACAAAAAAAATAAAATATTATATTGATGGTATGATGAAATACAACCATTATTAAGTCAAACAAGTCCTCCTAAGGGCAAATAGAAGCATTGAGATGGGTGTGGTAGGCTCATGTAGTGAGAAGGTAATTTTAGGTATGTGTTCTTAGAAAAAATAATTATACTTATAATCTAGAAAATAAAATATGTATGTACAATGTCCTTGTTAAGAAAGTTAATGCAGAATTGGTGGCATGTAATCAGATATAGTAAGCATAACATTCGTAGATAGAGAGTGGCATCCTTTTGAAGGTGAGATGAAATGAAGTATATTCTATTCAATAAAAATAAACTGCAATCTACTTTCCCATTTTCTTTTCCCTTCATTCATTTTAGATAGTACCTTCTATCAATATACCCATCGAATCGAATCGAATCGAATAGGGACTGGGTTGGTTGGAACCAATTCCTTCCTCGGTGCCCCATACCCATTTTTAGTCCATATCATTTTAATTTGCAAAAATTAAATGAGCATGAATTACACCTTGGTGTGCAATTTCTTTTGGCATGCATTTATGTAGTACATGATTATCAAGCTCATTATCAATATGCTTCATATTCTTATAATATTTGCAACACTTGAAGAAGGAGAGAGAGGGGAATAGAAAGAGGGATAAATAGAGGGGAAAGAACAAGAGGATAGATAGAGCTAGTGATTAAAGATAGAGAGGAAGGAAGACATTGACCTAGGGAAGGACGGGGATATAAAGAGAGTGGGGGTGAGAGATGAAGAGATAGAAAGATAGAGAGGGATAAATAGATAGAGCTAGTAAATAGAGAGAATAAAGATAGAGAGGGATAAGGAGATAGAGAAAATATAGATAGAGAGGGATAAGGAGATAGAGGTAGTGAACAAAGATAGAGAGGAAGGAAGAGATTGACCTAGGGAGGGAGAGGGATAGAAAGAAAGTGGGGGTGAGAGATGAAGAGATAGAAATATAAAGACATAGGTAGAATGAGAGGTATATATAGAGGAGGTAATGGAGAATAGTAGAGGGAGGGAGAGATCCATAAAGATAGAGATAGAGATAGAGATAGAGATAGAGATAGAGATAGAGATAGAGATAGATAGAGATAGAGATGGAGATGGAGATGGAGATGGAGATGGAGATGGAGATGGAGATGGAGATGGAGATAGAGATAGATATAGAGATAGAGATAGAGATAGAGAAAGAGACAGAGACAAAGACAGAGATAGAGATGGAGAGAGAGAGGGAGAGGAAGTTTTTTTTTTTGTATGAATGAGAGATATAGATAGAGATAGAGATAGAGATAGAGATAGAGATAGAGATAGAGATAGAGATAGAGATAGAGATAGCGATAGAGACAGAGACAGAAATAGAGACATAGATAGAGATAGAGACAGAGACAGAGATAGAGACAAAGACATAGACAGAGACAGAGATAGAGAAACATGAAGTGCATGTGTACATTTGTGAGAGAGATATGGAAATAGCTATAAGTTTAACATTAGATTTGATTCTCTATCTCTACATTATTTATAAATTTAATTATTAATGAAAATACTATTGTTTCTATAATAATATAATAATTAGTATAAAAATTATAAAAACCTTGTTAAAATACTAAAGAGCATAAATATTTGATATAATAAACAATGATAAAATATTGAAGGGCTAATTCTTTTCATCGTCGACTATGCAAGGAATAACATCCCGGAACCCATTCCAAAAAGGGTTAAAGGGAAAGTAAAGAGAATCAAGATGGAAGGGAAAATTTTGGATTCTAAGAAGAGGGATAGGAGTAAGAAGAAGGAAATTCTGGATAGAGATGAGGAAGATGAACCCTGAGGGAAATGAAGAAGAAAAGATATAGGAGGAGAACATGGAGGAAGATCCTGTGAATGAGGAGGAGGCCCCTATGAATGAGGAAGAGGTTATGAATATAGAGAATGAGAAAGATGAGAAAAAAGAGGATGTTGATAATAGGGATAACAAAGAAGAAAACCAAGAGAAGGAGGAAAAAGGTGAAAAATCTTAGGAGAAGGATAATGAGGGAAAAGACAAGGATGAATTGAACGAGCATCTTAATCTTAGGGCTAGAGAAAGAAACCAGAAAAAATAGAGAAAGGGAAGATGAAAGCATATTAATGTCAGGTTTGACATTGATGAAAGCATCCCCAAGAGCAAAGAGGACCATGGCGCTAACATGGAGAAGTGGATCAGTAAGGACACGAATGACATGAAGCAGCACCTGAAGGATATGGAAGAAGCCATGGAACCCTTTAAAGCTAAATTGGAAAAGCTGGAAAAGGATCTTTTGATGAAGGTAAATAAAAATAATTTGAATGATGAGACAACGACCATAATTACTGCTTTGGTTGAGGAGAAGCTAAAAGATATGAACGAAAAAATTAGCCACAATGGGCATATTATCAGTGAAATTATTAAGCACAACAATAAGGGACTTAAAGTCTCGGTGCTTAACCCAAAGGCATTGTATGCCTATCAGAAGAGCTACATGCTAGAGAATACAACTATCACGATGGAGGATAATGCAAGGAGCTCAGGTCTGGGGACCAGAACAAGAAGTGGTCTCAAAAGGAAACTTCCATAAATGCCTAAGGAGCTGAAAGCTCTGAAAGATTCCATTGACATGATGGAAGATTTACAAAAAGAGGTTGAGAAGGAATTTGAAAGTAACAAGTAGTTTCTCTTTTTATTTTGTGTTGGTAGTTTTCTGGTAGATGTGATGGAAACTATTTTTTGGCTACATTTTGTAACTCTTTTTGGGTTTCTTTTCGGGTATGTTGAGGTCCTGCTTTTTGTTGTGTAGCAGGCTATCGATGTTTGTATGGGCTGTTGTTGTCTATATTTTTATTATGCTGTAAATGGTTCTGAGTTCCATTCAAAACCTATATTTACCTTTATCAAAAACAATGATAAAATATCAAACATAATTTTATTAATATTGTACTAAATGAGACAAAAGTTTAAAACATAATTATTGGACAGGAATTTAATCATTTATCTATGATTAATTTATGGATAGAATATTAGTACTTTTGTAGAATCTATCACATATAAAATTAATAATGTCACTATAATAAAATAAACTAAATTATCATTTTATAAGTTAAAAAAAAAATTGTTCATCCTAATGAATAAAATTTTCTAATCCTTACATTTTTATGTTTTTTTTTACTTCAAAATTATATAAGAAGACAATATCTATCAAGATTGCATAGATATTCCAATGACGAAGGACTCTAACTAAAAAAAACACAAAATTTTCATTACATTAAAGCGTACATCATAAATTATCTAGTAAAAAAGTATCCAAATATAGTTGAATCTAAATCAAATACCTTGTCGAAAGATGTGATGATAAAATATTACATGAAAAGAGAGTGCCCAAAATAGCTTATGTCCTTTAAAATAATTCCTTATATCAAGAAAAATATACCAATCATTCTATTATGTCAATAACTACCATGACATTTTTACAAACTTCAATCACTCAAAATATTTGTAAAGGTGGTGCTCGCGCCACCAGTGATTTCTTCAGTTTCCTCCCAGTCTTTGTGTCAGTCTCACAGTCCTGATGGATGCACAGATGACCCAGAAAAAAGGTAGTTTATCTCTTCTGGAGATTTACTCCCCAGCTTTGGCTCTATACCAGCTTTCTTGCAGAATAGTTTCTCATCTCTTGGGGACGAGGAAACCATGCAAGATTTTTTATGAACTTTTTGTCCTGGAATGTGCAAGGTCTAATTGACCTCTCCAGAAAGTACTATGTTCATGATACCTATCGCAGACTTCACAGTCTAGATGTTTTATGTTTATAGGAAGTGAAAATTTATGGGTTCCTTCTTAATTCTACCCGTCGTGTCATTTGGCCAGACGACATTGTTTTTTCTTCCCAGCATGAAGCTGGTAAAGGTGGTGTCAT
Organism: Thuja plicata; assembly: GCA_018584345.1. Classification (NCBI taxonomy): domain Eukaryota; kingdom Viridiplantae; phylum Streptophyta; class Pinopsida; order Cupressales; family Cupressaceae; genus Thuja; species Thuja plicata. Next base: position 1,111,279 of record MU227552.1, read on the forward strand.
TATTATTTTGTCACCTCACCTTCATTCTTCTTTTATTGCTCATGGATCTGATCCGATATAGTGTGTCACTTGGATTTTGCTATCTTTTCATAACCATTCTTTTGGTATCATTAATGTTTATGCCCCCAATGATGCTGTGGAAAGATCTCAACTTTGGTGCTGGCTGGCAGACAATTTGCCTCCTGCTACTTGGGTTATGTGTGGGCATTTTAATATGGTTGAGCTAGCCTCTGACAAGGAAGGGATTATGACTTTTTGCTAGACAACTAGGGAGAGAGAAGCCCGATACCATATGCACAATAAATTGGGCCTTTTTGATCCCAATGCTAACCACTGCCAATAGGGTGGGGTTTGGCATACTTGGTCTAATTTCAGAGTTGGCTCTGACTGCATATTTAAGAGACTAGATCATGCTATGATAACGACTCAATATTTTTTCTCTTTTTCTGAAGATTGAGGCCTACCTGTCATTCCTCTAACAAATGTGACCTTTTCAGACCACTTCCCCATTTATTTTTCCATCACTTGGCATTCTTTTGCTAGGCGGGCTGCTCAGACACAATTTTATCTCAACATGTCAGTGTTGACACATGCTTCCACTATTGCTCACATTCTTCAAGTTTGGAATTTAGAGCCTCGGCCCCATAGTCATCTTGGTTGGATTCAATGGTGGAATGATGCCATCACCCGTACTGTGATATTTATTTGCATTTACAACCATCATTTAGCCTGCTATAGGAAGCGTGCTTATGAAGCTAACACCAAGGCTCTTCACAATGCTAATGATGCGCTTGCATTGAACCCCTTTGATTTTGAACTTCAGCTTAAGCTGCCCCAGCTTTGACATGAGAAGAAAATTGATGATGCTTATGCTGCTCGTGGAGCTCAAATCAAAGCTTGCCTCCACTGGTTGGAGGTGGGAAATAAAGCCTCTAAGGAGTTTTTTCATGCTCTCAAAGCCCGACATACCAATGTTGGTATTCAAAAAATCAAACAAGGATCTGAAACCCTTACTGAGCTTCCGACCATTCTCCAGGCTTTTGTTCAGCACTATGAAAAAGTGTTTGCTTCATAGGGTAATTCTGTTGCGTAGGAGGAGGCTCTTAAGGCTTGTATTACTGTTACTCCAAACCGCATAGCGGTCGAGTAGCGAGCCTTTTGTGAGAAAATGCTTACCATCAGTGATCTCAAAGAAGCAACTTTTTCTATGGCCAATGATAAATCTCCAGGATGTGATGGCTTCCCCTGTGAATTCTAAAAACACCTTTGGGATGTTGTTGGTCCTAACCTGCACAAAGTTTACTTCGAGGCCTTTCACAATAAAAGTTTGGGTACTTTAATTAATAAAGGGAATATCAAATTCATACCTAAATCTACTGATCCTAAGGATATCTGCAATTGGAGGCCCATCACTTTTTTGAACATCTTCTACAAGATAATTGCTAAAGCTTTAGCTCTCAAAATCAGACATCTCCTTCCTCTTATTGTTCGCCCTAAGAAAACTAGATTTATTAAATCTAGGTATATTCTTGACAACATTATTGTTGTCCGGGAAGGGATGGAATGGGATCATCAATCTAAACAGGCTACCCTATTCCTTAAAATTGATTTTTCTAAATCCTATGACTGCATTGATTGACCTTTCATTCTTGCTATGCTTCAAGCTCTTGGGTTCGGTCCTCACTTCTTGTAGTCTATGGAATTGTTTTTTGGTGAGTGCCTCTGCATGCATTATCATCAATGAGTCTCAATCTGATACTTTTGGGATTTTTAGATCCATCCGACAAGGTTGTCTGTTGACTCCTACTTTATATGTGCTTGCTGCTGAAGGCTTTGGGTATTTTCTCGCCAATTCTGTTTCCTCTGGTTTGGTTCATGGTATTTCCCTTCCTAAATCCTCTTCCCAGCTTGTTAATGGTCACTTTGTTGATGAATCCTTTATCACTCTTATTGAGGATGAGGAGAACATCTCTAATGTCTTGCAGTGCCTGGAAACCTTTTGTCAAGCCTCTGGATCTGCTATCCAATGGTCTAAAACCCTTTGTTTTAGACAGTCTTTTCTTCCAGTCCCTCCATGGCTTGATAAATTTGATTGGAAGTGGGTTCAACATGGGGAAGTTTTCTACTTCTTGGGCATTCCCTTTCCTTTCCATGGATCCTCTATGGATTTATGGAATGCTGTGATTGCCAAGATTGAAAAAAAGTTGCAATATTGGATTTGCAAGCCTCTCTTTCTTGCTGGGAAATTTCAGATTTGCTCCAAAGTGCTGGCTACTGCTCATGTCTACTACTATTCATGTTGGGTTCCTTCTAAGGATTCTTATCTCAAGCTGGAACGTCTCCTCAGAGACTTTCTTTGGGCCTCTGGTGCTGATAGCCATGGGTTTCTCAGGGTTGCCTGGGAGTTCTATTGCCTTCCTCATGATTCTGGAGGCCTTGGCCTTCTCTCCACTTAGAAGCAAGGGCATGCTCTCTATGCTAAGTGGATTATCCATGCTCTTACTGGTGATGAGGCCTAGAAAATTCTTGTCAGGCGCTGCATCTCTTCAGGATTCCCTGTTCACATGCCGGTTTTGAAGGGCATTGGTCTAAATACCTTGCTCACTATGAAAGAACCTATTTAGATTCAGGGTTCTTTCATCATCAAGAGCATTTGGAAAGCCTGGGAAGCTATTAATCCCTGGCTCCATTGGGATGGTGATGCCTTTTTCAATGGGCTTTCTTTCAATTAGCAGAGCCTCTGGTGGTCTCCATTATTTTCTATTAAAGGTGTCCCCCTTGCCAAGACTCAAGGGACTAGTTCTCTGCACTTTTTCAAACGTGGCATCCAGACTCCCAAGGACCTTTTCTCTAGGGCCTCTATGGGTCTTCATTATTGGGAGGATATGTAGGTTCAGTATCATTTGGCTCACTCAGATCGTCAGACTTTTGATCTGTTAGTTTTGTAACCACCTAAATTTGGTCTGTTCCAACTATGGACCCTATTTGCCCTAAGTATGATCATACCCTCGATTATGTCCAAATGACCCTGTTACTACTTGGCATAATTCTTTGAATCAATTTAATGTCCTAGGTGATTTTTATCACTGAATTATATTAACTACTATAGCCATACAATTTAAATCAATTCAAACCAATTAAATCAAATCAAATTCAAATATGGCTATAGTATTTAAGTATAAAGGAATTAAATAAATCCCTAAATCAATTACCCACTTGCAATTAACCCATTCCCC
>MU227552.1:1114937-1131282 GCA_018584345.1 Thuja plicata
TCTCTCTCTCTCTCTCTCTCTCTCTCTCTCTCTCTCTCTCTCTCTCTCTCATTCTTCTATAAATAGAAGCTATTTTTTAGAGCAACAAATCCTTCATCTCATATTGTAAATGCATTGTTATGATGTTGGAATAGACTTAGACTCATACTTCATTTCATAGTTTATGCTTGTACATTGTTATTATCTCCATTTTTAGATTAATATGCATTGCTCATTGAATAATAGCTTGTTTTAAACTAAATATTTCATGCTAGGTTGTTTATGTCACTAGTATTTAGCATAATCTAAGGGCTTTTATGTTACATGCTACACTCATCCTAGTTAGAAAGAAATAAGTCGATGTTATGGTTTATATGCCCTTTAATCCTTGTTTTTCACTAATAGAATGACTTATTGAAGTGCTGTGTTGCAGATATTAGGTGCACAAATATACACACACATTTCTAGCGCCCACCGTGGGGCATGATTTTCAACTTGGCCTCATTTTGTATCACTTTTTCACTAATTTGCATGCCCAAAATTCTGTTACAGGCTCATTTTTGACCATTCTGGATCGCATCTGGGATACGCCATTGCACCACAGTAAACGAGGCTCACATCCAGGATTTCCCAGATCATTTTCACTTCAGGCTCGCATCTGGGGAGCATAACGTCACATCTGGTAAGAAAGCTCACATATAGTATGTTGTATCTTATTCAGTAATTTTTTAAGGCTCGCATTTGGTTAGAAAGTTTGCACACTTTGTTTGCCTAACTCTAACATTTTGAAAAGTTGTGTTTTTGATATCTTGTAGCCTAACAAGTGTTTACAGGTTGTTCTTGAAGGTTTTCATGGGAGTTAACATAAAAAGATACTAACTTGGTTTTTTGGGTTTCCCAATCCCCATCTTGACTTCTATTTACTTGCTTTCCAAATTAAGATACATATTCCAATCTATCACTAAAATGACTAGAGGATTATGCTCTTTTCCTTTTAAGGAAAATTAGAAACTCACACATCAGTTTATGGGTTGAACAGAATTTGGAAGTAAATGAGCAAGCAATCTCACAGCTTAATTTCATTTGGGATCAGTAAATGAACAAACACAAATCACTAAAATCTTGTGGTTCAAAGAACAACTACATCATATAATTTCCTTTGGAATCAGAAATTGGATAATCAAAGCATTAAATATGGGATCAAAGAACAAGTTCAATCATTTAATTCAATTTGGATCAGTAATTGGGCAAGAAACTCACTAAATCTTCTGGCTAATTGAACAAAGCAAAATTTCTTTTTCAAGCAATGTTGTTTTTCTTAAGTAGGAACAAACTAAATCGAGCTCAACATAGCTTGAAGGAATGAACTTTGCTTTATGTTTTTTGGGAGAAAATGGTTTAGATTAGGAGAGTATGCTCTTCTTCTTTGGAAGAATCAGAAATCCAGACATCCAAAGCTCGCCAATCCTGGGTACATATATTTAAACACTAGAGGACCTACCGGTTGAGGAAAAAATCTCCTGGGAACAACCCAAGTGAGGACATGTTTTACGCCAACCCTTCCAACTCACTATAAATAATTGCTTCCTCATAGGCTAAAGCCGTGGAAGACAGAGCTGGTTTTGTTCTTGAAATTTTGACATCATTCCTTGAACATTCTTGGGTGTATGTAGAGTGGAGCCACTTGAATCTTGCTTGCAAGACTACATACATTCAGGTACTCATAGGGCTATATGATTGAATTTTGTCTTGTGCAATTCTATGGGGGACAGTTTCGAACAGATTGCCCAATAATCTACAACAACTTCAACTGAAAGAATTCTTAGTTCATCCCCGAAAGGGTGATAATCTTTGTGCAAGGCAAAAAGTACTTGCCCCAAGACACTTGTCATATTGTGCCCTCACTTGCGTTTGGAGTCGGCTAATACAACATCATGACTGGAGCCATTGCGTGCTTGGTGATGGTTGTATTATGATTAGAATTTGAGTGTGTACCTGAGTCAACGAGCAAATATTTTCATCCTCCACCTAGAGAATAGGAAAAGATGAGTGTCAATTTCACCTCCCTAACAATGCAAAATTGTTTGATGTGTTAAAATGACCATTAAAAAGATAAGCTCCTCAAAACAATCAACAAGTTTCAAACCCTAGAGTACAAGTATTTTTCACACATTACGACACCTCCTAACGCAATCTGGAAACAAGAAACTTCATGCACTTTGAAAACAAACTTTTTAGAACTTACCAAGATTGACAAAAACATCATAAGATCGCATCCCAAATTTCCCAAGTCGCATGCAGTATTTAGGATCGCATTTGGTATTCTGGCTCGCATTTGGTCAGCACACAGTCGCATCTAGATTCTACGCTCGCATTTGGTATCATCAGATGCTCGCATCTGGGAGATCGCATTCAGGACAGTGGGTACTTGTAGGATTTTTTCTTAGAAAGTCTCAGTTGATTAGGATACCATTTTGGCTCTTTAACTGGTTCTTGTTGTCCTTTCTGGTCTCCCTATAGAAATTTCAAAACTGTTTAAAAATGTCCACCTTGCATGTTTAGTCAGTCTTTCACAATCAGTTCAATACGTTTGGTCTACCCACTTTCTACCAACAACTTGGTTCCTAGCTCACTATCAGGGAATTCTAACCCTCTGACACTAGAATCATTTACATCCACCAACTAAAAATAGTTACTTTTACCTAGACACGCCCACTTGAACGATCTAAAATCCTCACTTACATTATTGGGAAAACATTGACAAAAGTTGAGAAACAACTTCATGGTTAACACAAGACGCAACAAGTACACATCTAAAGGATCAAAAGTACCTCCTAAAACACCACAATTTCAAGGAGAAACTTCTCATAGTTTCCTACTTGATCTAGACTCCCCTCAAATGGATAGCGACACTTGTAGATGGAGTGAGGCTTTTGAAGAGTATAACAATAGTAAAAAGCCCGAAGATACGGATGAAGAAGAAGGACCCAAATTTGAACATAACCCATTTGGATCAGATAGTGAAGGAGAGATCCCCGAAGATGAGTACGAAAAAATTAAATAGAGTAAGAGGTTCCACAAGATATTGGAACAGATAATTGATGATGATAAAGAAAAGTATTTCCTCCATCTAGCGTCCATCAGTGTCAAATTACCGAAATATTATGACGTGGAAAAGATCAAGGAAAAGGAAGTACCAAATCCAATATCTATTCTCACCAAACAACTCAATTCAATGCAAACAGAGCCTATAAATATCAAACAAGAGAAAGAGAAGCCCAAAACATAATACTCTTAGGATGTCATTTGTCCATTTCCTTTTGACAAGAGTATCACTATGGTCCCATTTCCTCCCAATGTGGCAAGACCAAAGTATGACAAGTACATGGGAGAGACTGACCCACATGACCATGTGAGGGAATTATGTGCTCTTAGCATATAATACATGCATGAACCTATGTACCTCATGTGACTATTTCTAGGAAGTCTAGGAGGTAATGCCATGGAGTGGTTCTCAAAACTAAACCCCAAGATCAAGACATTCGAGGAGTTGATCCAACGGCTCATTCAACATTACTCCTACAACATCCAACATGATGTAACTATGATGGACCTATGTAACACCAAACATCAAACTGGAGAATCATTCACAGACTTCCTACAAATATGGAGGAAGATTTTTGCACGATATTCAAGGGCCATTCCCAAAATAGAGAAGATGGAGATCTTTGTTAATAATCTAGTGCCTAAATTGAACTATGCTCTACAAATGCAAGACTCTCCTAGTTTCGATAGGATGATTAAAAATTCCCTCCATATTGAGGAAGTCATGGTCAAAAGGGGAGAGATCACCCTTCAAAATGAAAACAAGACCAACAACTCCAACTCCAAGCCTAAATGGTGGAAACAAAACAAGAATGTTGTTAATGATAGAGTGGTTGATGCCTCTAACATTAATCCTAAACCCGAGGTATTCAATCTAACTAATAGCATGCAAGCAAGCAAAGATGCTAAGGTAACAACTCCCATACCCAAAGCAAACAATTATAATAGCAAGGGTCAGACATGGGCGTCAAAACCCCAAAGAACATTCACTCCTTTGGGAGAGCCTCTTGAGACTATTCTAAAAACACTATTGGATAACAAAGTTCTTACAATTCCCGACTCTAAACCATGGGAATCAATGGTCAAACCCAGGTGGTGGGATGATAATTCCTATTGTGTCTTCCACAAGAACAAGGGACACAAGACTAATAATTGCCTCAAGCTCAAGCATGTCATCTAAGACCTCATCAAAGGAGGTAAGATCAAAGTAGATGGACATACTACCAATGAAGATCATACAACATTCAACAAACCCTTTCCTAATTACAATCAAGGAGAGACATCTAAAGGGAAGAGTAATGAGGTAAACTACACCTATTCCAAAAATGACAATGTGATTAATATGCTTGACATTAAAACTGAATCCGTCAATGTGGTCACAATCAAAGGTGTCTCATTCCACTCAAATGTTATAACACAGAGCCAAGAATAGGTTATAATCAAAGGACCTCCAAAACCAACATCAACATGCAAGGTTCCTATTGTAACTATTCCTAAACTAGCAACAAGACACATGGTCACTATTCCTAGAGAAAAATATGACTTGGTAGACCAATTACAATGAACCTCTGCCAAAATTTCCATTTTTGAGTTGCTCAAGATATCCACGGTACATAGGGAAATCCTAGAACAAGCTCTACACGTTGCTAATGTTCCAAAAGATATTGATATAGACAAGTTCCAAGAGATGGTCAATCACATCTCAACGCCACACTACCTCTCCTTTTTTGAAGAATGACAAGTCATTGACACATCCACATAATCAATCCCTCCATATTGAAGTCCTTATTCATAAATCCTATGCTAGACGTGTGTTGATAGATGGAGGTGCATTATTGAATATCTGTACACTAGATCTAATCAAGAAAATGGGTCTCTCAGAACAAATAATTGACTCTAGAAGAAAGATAACCATCAAAACTTATGATGAGGAAGAAAGGTCCTCCAGAGGTCTTATTGTTCTACCTATCAGAGTCAGACTAATTGAAAGAAACAACCTATGTCAAGTTCTGGATATACCATTGGCCTACAATATCCTACTAGGGAGACCATGGATTCATGAAATGTAAGTTGTACCATCTACTTACCATCAATGCATTAAGTTCCCACATAATGGGGTGGAAGTGATGATTCCCACAGATGCTAACTACACTTGCAACAATATCAAAGTAGGTAGCATGATCCCACACAACAAAGAGGCTATGGATGCAGTTACTCCTAAAACTACCAAGGACATGGTTATGAAGAGTTTTAGCAAAACTTTAAAACTTGAAGAAATAGGTATGGGAGAGTACAAGCTGGACCTGACTCCCTCATTGACAGAACTTCTGGTGTCACCAAGATCCTATGGAAAACCTTCATCAATATTCACACCTATAGCATCCAAGGAGCTAGAAGTACACAAAGCAACTGGCATGATAAAGGAATCCACATCTTCTTCAGATAACACAGAAGAACAGGCAGTCTTGGACTGGCTTTACAAAGGAGAACCGGTGGAGGCTGAAATCAAACATGTGAAGATATCCCCAGAACAGTATGGAAAGGGATATGATTTCCTCAAACAGATGGGATACAAAGGGAAGGGACCTATAAATGACACAGGACAAGGGCTTATTGAACCTATACCCATGGAGTTTTAGAAAACCAGAGATAATACATGACTAGGTTTTAATGCTAAAACTAATGAGCCTACTTCAAAAGACAGACCACACTTAGATAAAGGGAGTGATGAAACAGACAAGATAGAGAAATGGTCCTATGAGAGATTGTTACATGTTGGTGCATAGGACCCCAACTATCAAGTAGAATGCTATGTACCCAGCTTTGAGGTACCACAAGATCTTCACACCCCTTTGCTAGCACAACCTCCCATTCAAGAGGTAGGAGACACTATAGCAATAATAACTTAAGAAGTACCCTGACAATAGAATCTACATCCTAACTGGGGGAAATTGGTCACAATTTCACATTTCCTAGATCTACCCCACTTTTATCTACAAGCATCTAACTGGGTATATCAGATAACTATTGTTGAATACTTAAACAGATCTGATGATGATGTCACAGACTCTCATGACTATGAATGGGAAGAGCTACCTGTTACTACTGAAGATATTGGAATAGATACAATTCACATGTTTGCGGCTTCCTTAGCTCCTCATAAAAAATCTAACACTCCTCTCAATGATACTGATCCTCCTAAAGTAGAATAAGAGTTTTGTCCCCCGATCATTGATGGAGAAATTGGTGAATACATAAGTCTAGAAGAATTTCATAGGCTACAAGCAAGAAGCCTCATTTTACAGAGAGATGATGATGAGATCTCTACTGACAAGTCACTAGAGTTTGATCCACATATGACTAACAATGACCCTTTTAATGATCATCTCACTCTTATTTATCTAAATATTAAAGAAATTAACTTAACATATTGTGTCATGTCAATTAATGGTCTTGATGCTAACACGATGTTGTCCTTCCTAGAGACTGACTCCCTAACATTGGTACTTCAAGACCTAATTGATTGGACTGAAATAGATCCTACTCCTATCCTCGACTTTCCTAATGACCACACCCTATCATTTTATCTCCATTCTTGTAAACCTTACCCTTCTTCCACCATTGCAAGGAGCGAGAACATGTCGCAGGAGGATATCAAGTTTCTTAGTAAAAAATTGAAAAATAAAAATAAAAAGTGAACTGATGGTGAAAACCACTCTGTGGCAGTATCAGATCCCAAAATAGTAAAGAAAAAATATGTGTCCAAAGGTGAAAACCTCTTAGAGGTTCCAAAGGATGAGACTCTTGATATCCTCCCTGAACACTTTTAGGAAAGGTCTTCAGTATTGATTGAACCAACACAACCAGTAAATTTGGGCACTGTTGAAAATCCTCAAATAGTTCACCTTGCACAATCTTTATCAGAAGAAGAGAGGGTACAATTCGTAGAGTTCCTGAAGGAGAAGAAGATCAACTTTTCATGGTCTTATATCGATATGCCAGGGCTGGGTCCTAATCTAATCATGCATCACTTATCTATAGCTCCCGGGATCAAACCCATGGAATGGAAACTTTAAAAAATGCAACCTCATGTTGCATTATTAGTAAAAGCAGAGCTAGAAAAGTTGTTAAAAGATGGATTTATATGAGTAATTGCCTATGCAGGGTGGATCTCCAATTTGGTCCCCATGTCTAAATCTAATAAATCTATCAGGATCTATATAGACTTCAGAGACTTGAACAAAGTAGGTCCAAAGGATAACTTCCCTCTACCAAACATTGACATGATCATAGACCTTATGATAGGCTTCCAGATGTATTCATTAATGGATGGATTCTCGGGCTATAATCAAATCAAAATTGCCCCTGAGGATCAAGAGAAAACCGCATTCACATCCGCATGGGGCACCTTTTTATGGAACGTCATGCCATTTGGGTTAAAGAATACCGACACAACATATCAAAGAGCAATGACGACTATATTCCATGACATGGTGCACAAGAACATGGAGGATTATGTAGATGACACATTGGCTAAATCCAAAGAAAGAGGTACTCACATTGCTAACTTAAGAAAGATCTTGGATCGAATGGAACAGTTTCAACTTAGGCTCAATCCTAAGAAATGTGCCTTTGGGGTCCAATCAGAGAAGCTCCTAGGATTCATAGTATCAGGGAAGGGAATCGAGGTAGATCCTGCAAAGGTGAAGGCTATTGTAGAGATGACTCCTCCATGAAACATTAGTCAAATGAGGACACTACAAGGGAGACTCCAGTCCATTAGGAGATTTATGTCCCAACTTGTAGACAGGGCACAACCCTTTACTAAGCTTCTACATAAGGGGGTTACCTTCAAATGGGATAAACAATGTGAAGCAAACTTTAGAGAATTAAAGGGATATTTGCCTGCTCTGCCTATTCTTATGGCACCTATTCATGGAAAGCCCCTACTCCTATACATTTCAGCCACAGCTACATCCCTAGGAGTATTGCTGGCACAAGAAGATGAAAATAGGAAAGAAAGGGCTATCTATTACATTAGTAGAACACTGGTCGCTTATGAGCTCAATTATAAAATTATTGAAAAAACATGCTTAGCAGTCATCTTCACATCACAAAAATTAAGGCACTACATGCTCTCTCATACAGTAAAGCTCATTGCTAAGATTGATCCTCTAAAGTACCTTTTAAGCAAAACAACATTAACAGGACATTTGGCAAAATGGGTCCTAATTCTAAGTGAGTTTGACATTGAATATGTAGAACAGAGAGCTATCAAAGGATAGGTCCTTGCAGATCAATTGGCTGATTCACCACTCCAAGATGATGAACCTTTACTCATTTAATTCCCCGATGAAGCAATCATGCATCTAACTAAATATCCATGGAAGATGTACTTTGATGATTCATTCAATCAACAAGGCTCTGGAGCCGGGGTCTTATTTATAACTCCTCAAGGATACAAGATTCCCAAATCTTACAAATTGATGTTTCCATGCACCAACAATATCTCAGAATATGAAGCATTGGTCAACAGCCTCAAGCTAGCTATGGAATGGAAGATCATAGAGTTACATGTGTATGGTGACTCCCAAATAATTATCAATCAAGTCAATGGGGAGTATCAAACAAAGGATGAAAATTTGATGCCCTACAAGCAACTAGTTGATGACCTGAAGAAATACTTTGTCTTTGTCACCTTCCATCAGATACCAAGATCAGAGAACAAAGTTGCAGACGCTATAGCTACCTTGGCATCCATGTTACAACTAGAATAACATCAATTCCTCTATGAATTACTAGTGAAAGAAATATCCTATCCTACCTTTGATATCGCTGAATACCAAGTAATATGTCCTTTGAATACCCCATACCAATCTCAGTATGCCAATATCATTGCTTACCTTTTTGACCAAACCATTCATGCTAATCTATCCAAAAATGAGAAAAGATCCCTGATTAGGATAGCATCGCGTTACATCCTCATAACTAACAACCTATATTGATGCAGTCTTGATGGTACACTTCTTCGGTGTTTAGAACTTGAAGAGTCTGATCTAGCATTAAAAGAAGTCCACAAAGGTGTATGTGGATCACACTCGAATGACTTTTCATTAGCTAAAACACTTCTCAGAGTAGGCTATTATTGGCCTACCATGGAGATAGATGCTATTCAATTTTCAAAAGCATGTCTTAAATGCCAGACACATGGAAATATTATCCATGCTCCTGCCAGAGAACTTATACCTTTCATAACACATTGGCCATTTCAACAATGGGCCTTTGACTTGGTTGGAAAAATATATCCCAACTCCTCAAATGGACACAAGTTCATCATTACGGCCACTGAGTATTTCATAAATTGGGTCGAGGCCATGTCGCTAATCAAAGCCACTAGAAAATAGGTGGCTATGTTCATTCTGAACTACATTATTTGTAGATATGGGATACCCTCTTCGATTGTAACAGACAATGGGGGCCAATTTATAAATCAAGACATTGATGACCTTTGTGAACAATTCCATATTACTCAACATTTCTCCTCAATCTATTACCCTCAAGGCAATAGACAGGCTGAGGCATCAAACAAAAATATTCTCAAGATTCTACACCAAACTGTGAGCAAGTTTGGCAGAGACTGGCATTTACAACTAAATCTGGCACTATGGGCCTACAGAACAAGCATCCATACACCAACTGGAGCCACGCCATTTAATCTAGTCTATGACATTGAAGTAGTACTACCTATTGAGGTTGAGATCCCATCTTTGCAGATATCTTTACAAGGTCTTGTTACTGACGAGCAGTACCGTATTGATCAGGTGAATTCTCTGGACCTACTAGCTTAGCGCAGGAAACAAGCCTTCAATCACCTCAAAGTGTATCAAGCATGTATGTCCAAAGGTTACAATAAGAAGGCCAAAACACACAAATTTGAATTAGGAGATCTCATCCTCAAGGAGAATCCTAAGAACCAGCCAAATAGGGAGCATAAAGGAAAATTTGAACCTAACTGGCTAGGACCTTGTGTTATCACTGCTACTTTTGGGACTGGAGCTTATCAGTTAGCTATACCTGAGGGAGATGTTCTTCCAGATCCTATCAACACTATACATTTGAAGTGGTTCTACACTTAATTTTCGGCTAGTAGAGCCTATACAACAAAAGTTTCTTGCAAAATACCAAAAACATTCAGAAAATTGATCCTGAAGAAAAAAAAAAAAAGTGGAAAAAGGTCCTATAAAAAAGGCATCCTTGGTGAAAACCTGGTAAATAGGCACCTTGATACTACAAAAACATTCAAAAAAATAAAAAATAGCAAAAAAATTGAAAAAGAGAAAAGTACCTTGATGAGAACCTGGTAAAACAGACCTCTTGGTAGCAAAAAAAGAAAAGAAATGATCTTACCAAGTGGTGAAAACCTGGCAATCAGGCGTCACTTGTGTTCTGCCCTCCATCTATCAATGCACTATTGATACTAGGCCATCATAATTATGCCTGTGCTCATACACTAACTTCATTTCCTAAATTGCTATCTTATCCTCGCTTGGGATTTGTCTACATTTACATCTTAGGAATAAGTCATTCTGCACTGGGGGCATCTTTGCTGGCATAGTAGGTTGCGGTTGCTAGGTCGCTCTAGGATAGTTTGCCTCACGAACACAATGTTTCTTGATACATGCAAAACAATGTCACTTTCCAAAACAAGGATCTCTTTTCAAAACATCACATATCCAGACATGACATTTGCATTAACAGAGTTCCTACAAGGCTCTATTGGATTGCAAACATGAACGAATTATCCTATCAATGCATGGACACCAGACACCATATTGATTATATTCCAATTTTTTGATTGATGAATCTTTACTGTGTTTGACATATGAAATAACAAGTACTACTTAAATACACAGTTGGTTATTGGTTTGATTATGATTCTTTTATGTTTTGATGATGTTTTCAACTAGGGGCATCTAAGTAATTATAAATTTTATTAGCTTGATTCACAATTGATGATTTATTATGTCTTCTTAGTTACTCCATGACAACTGCACAAAGACAAAGATTCATAAGGATTGGGGGTGTAATATTTTCTTCAATTTCTGTGTATGGTGATTGTTCCAAATGGTCCTATAAATTTCACCTAACTTGGATGTTTATGGTAAGAGCTGCTACTCTGGGTGGATAGCCGCATATAGCTCGATCTTCGTTATGTGTAAACTACGGTGAGGTTGAAACAATTTCCTTGTCTTTTTTCTAATCTGGATTCTCACTAAGGTATGCGAAGCATAATGTACCCAAGGATATGAATTTTCAAGGTCATTGTGGGTTCAATATCTTTCCTTAATTAGGATCTGGTATATTAAAAGGAAGGTGACTAATTTGTTATCCTGGCTTCTATGCCTTGATGCTTAAGTCTATTTTTGACATTTCAATAAAACATAGTATTCATACTTTCATAATATCTGTGGGTATTAGTGATGGTTATACTATCAGGTGGTATCCATTTCGAACAATGCCCAATGATGATAAACAACTATACATTTGCATACCAGTGACAAAGTCCTAAGAGTCCGCATATGGCTGCATTTAGAGATTGCATGATACATAAAAGCATAAGGAATTTTGAGCTCAAAAATGATTTCTATCTTCTTCTCAGAACCAAGTTAATAATATCATCAATATTACCGATATCAAATATCATTGCACATCCATAGCATACATTTTGCATTCATGAAAAGAAGCAACAGGAAAATACAAAAATAAAGCATCCATGTATTGCATTTTTACTTTTTCATCCTAAAGTGCATCCATACATCTATATTGCATAAAAGGAAAAATAAAAAAAAACATACATTTGCACTTTTACATGTGTATCATTTAAAACATATTTATATCAGTAATGACTCAACACATACATAAAATGATGGCATCATTTACAAATCTAACTCATCAAAAGCCCAAGATATCATCACATGTGCATAGTACATTTACCACATCTATCAAAGCAAAGGGAACTCATGAAACATGTCAGAATCAGGAAGCTGCATCAGATATATATATCACTACAACACAGTATAGAACAAAATATGGAACAATATGCATAAAGACTATCAGAGTATCAGTGAGGCCGAATAAATCAGATATACATGTATGAATGTCATATACAAAAAAGGGATCGTAGCAATATCCAGATATACAAATGTAATGTCAAGATATACATATAAATGGTACAAATATCAACTCTACCCCACCCCCTCTCCTTGATTAGGAGGAGGAGGTGGTACAAAAGGAGTTGCTAGAGGTGGCATGGCCCCTTCTGACTGCTGAGCCAATCATGAAAAAGAAGGAGCTCTCTAGCCCTCAGGTACTGTTGCATGATACAGGGAATAAAAATAAGTGGCCCTCTGTCCCTGATGAACTATTGTCCAGGCATGTGTATCTCTCTCAGATCTGAGCATCTCACCCTGTTTATCTCTCTTAGCTCTCAACCGCTCAAGTTGTATATCCTCGTCTGCAAGTAAGGCATCAAGAGTGGTAACTCTGGCCTCCAATGCTGTAATCTTAGCTTGGAGCTGCTCCCTCTCCTGCACACATCTAGATAGAGGATCTCTGTCTCTACCTGTATCCTGCTCCTGGGACCTGTCCTGTCCTCTGTCTGGTGGTCTATCCTATGACCCCTACCGCCTCTGCCACTACTGCTCTCCTGTAAGCAATGGACTGATATCTCTCAGAGGAGCCACAAATCTAAATCTCTAGCACCTACCCTGCCCACTGCCACTAGCTCCACCTATATCGACAGCCTCACCACCACCCCCTCTATCATCTCCATCATGAATATCATCGGGAGGAGGATGCCTACCATCTCTACCATCCCTGCCACCATCACGCCCTCCATGTCTGCCAGGAGCCCTGTCTCTCTACGCTCCTCCCCTACCCCTGGGTGGTCGATCATCAAGGTCATAGTCTAAGGGATCCTCTATACAAGGAATGATCTCCTCAGGAACAGTGAACCGAGGAAAGGGGTAGTGAAGCATCTCAGCAGCATATCCATCATACACACCTGCATTAGCTATATCAGGATGGAGATCCCAGTCTACTCCCACCATATCCCAGATTTCCTAGTGTGTCATCTCATATTGTAACTATGCACCCCATAATAGTGTCTCATCTCTGGTTTGGGCATATACAATAATATCCTCCGTCCTACCCTGCCGACGACCGTACTGTCTCAACACTCTAGCAATCATGAACCGCTGCACAACATATCTGGTCCTGCCAATGAGATATCGGCTCTAACATAAGTAAGGTACCTACTGTGCATCTGAGGTCCACACATCGTAATTTAAATATGGCCACCAAACAACCTCTTCCATATCATCAATAAGGCAACACCAATACTCAACCTTTCCTAGATGGGGCTGTTGAAGAAAACCTGCATACATATAAACATAGGGTTTCTCTGGTGCCCTCTGTCTGTCTACAATCAATTGTGTCACAGGGATGTGCTCCCAGGCCCAGATCTGGAGAATAAGGATCCCAACAGTCATACTCTATGTAAAGTGGTATACTATCTCATGTAGCTCTCGGTACATGTGGGCTAAGATACAACTGCCCCATGCAAATCTCCAACGGTGGGTAACCATCTTCTCTATCATATCTACCCATCCGATCATAAATCTATGCTGACCCCTATCTAGCATTAGGATGCCGCCTACAAAACCTACTAAGTACATAGATAATCGATCATAATGATCGTCCATATAGTCCCAAGACAGATATCTCTGATCGATGGTGTCATCTTGGAAATATCTACGCGCAACACCAATCGCCAGGACCATTGTCGACTTGAATCATACCTCATGCCCGAACATCGACACTTGAAGTATCCGCCAGACATCCTTAGGAGTCACTGTGATCTCACCAGTTAGTGAATGAAAGGTGTTGTGCTCTGAGTGCCATCTCTTGGCCAAAGCAATCAACAACCCATAGTTTACCCCGATCTCGGGTAAATCTATCAACAAGCATAATCCACATCGAATCACGGTAGTCTTCTCATCATCCGATAGCCGTCTAGACAATGCCAAAACACAACCAGGGTAAGTGCCGTGAAATGCGACTACCTCAAACTGGGTCTGTTTTGGACAAAAATAACAAAACATCAGTATCCTATCTACAACAAAGAGGCAGACTTCTAATTAGCTAAGTGATTCCAAGTTCGCGACACGCAAACAGGTCCAAAAGATTCAAATTCTAAGTCTCCTAACCATATGTGATTCTGAAACAAAAGGGTGTGATCCATTTTACCAGTTGTGATGGAGTTTATAGGATGTGATCCCTGAAATACGGGATGCAATCCTAAATACTGGGTACGAGCCTAAGCAAACAGGGTATGACACACTGATGAATTTCACCTACAAACAAGACAAAAACATCAAAAATAGATGCGATCCAGGGTATCCTGGATGCGATGCATGAATCTAGAAAAAATGGATGCGATCTAGAAAAAACTCGATGCGACACAAGATTTGCAGGTTGCGATCTGGAATCTCGGATGTGATTCAAAATTGCAAGGGCTATAAAAGCTACAAAAATGCATAAAATTGAAAATTGCAAAATTCACATGGTAGTTTTTCGAGCACTTACCGGTGGTGGGTAGTCGGCTGGGCGCTGATGTCACCGGCTCATCTTGAAATGATACTTCCTCACAGGGACTACCATCTTCTCTGCAGAGCTCTCTGAATTACTATGGAGGAAAGTGAAAATGAATAGTAAAATGGTAAATTTTGAGGCTTATATTGGTATTTTGAGCCATTTAGGAGTTTTGAAACTCCTCCCAGACAACTAAAATTATATTTCTGTTCTCTTTTTGATCAATCGGGAACCAAATCGAAGGTGCATAAGATGTTTTCAGCAACACAGTGCCATTTTTTACGACAATTTCAAAAAATGCAGATTTGCTTCATTTGTTCCAAAAATCTGTCAATACTGCACATTTTATCATACATCTTGGTCTAACATCATTTTATCACTCATATTTTTGCGTAATTAACTTGGTACTCGTGTGTTTATTTTTAAACACACCTTCTTTTCCACTTCTTCCCCTTCGTTCATTCTTTCCCTAACCGCTTCCTGGAAGTGATACGTTCTTTCAATCAAGGGATTTTATTCTTTTCCTTCAATTTTGTTCCCAAGGGGGCATGATCACACTATCATCAATTAATTTTTTTCTCAAAACAGCATCAAAATGACTTCGTTATCAAACAAACTAGGGGCATAACACTTTCCTTGACTAAAGTCAGGACTATTGGATAGAAAGCTTTGGTTCTCATAAGCTAGATATCTTGTGTTTCCTCATTTTAAAAGATTTTTATTAAGCTCCTGGCAGCTTCTTACTGACTTTTGGATGACAACCAAGTTCAGAATCAGTATTACCAATCTTTGGACGACAACCAAGTTTAGAATTGGTATCTTTAAGATCTTTTATTGGTCTTTGGATGACAACCAAGTTCAAAATCAATTCTATCAGTTTGGTTCGATCAAGTGCGAGACTGATCTCATCAGCATTTCATTCGACAACCAAGAACGGGATTCTCAATCTTTCTGAAGTCAAAATTGAAAACTTTCTTTGAATCAATGCGCTACTTGCACATCAATTCAAAGAGGGGCAAAATGTAACCACCTAAATTTGGTCTGTTCCAACTATGGACCCTATTTTCCCTAAGTGTGATCATACCCTCGATTATGTCCAAACAACCCTGTTACTGCTTGGCATAATTCTTCGAATCAATTTAATGTCCTAGGTGATTTTTATCACTGAATTATATTAACTATTATATCCATACAATTTAAATCAATTCAAACCAATTAAATCAAATCAAATTCAAATATGGCTATAGTATTTAAGTATAAAGGAATTAAATAAATCCCTAAATCAATTACCCACTTGCAATTAACCCATTCCCCTAGCCTATTTAATTTAATTAAAATGACTATAGTCCCCTTAATTATTAAAAAATAATTTAATTGTTTAAATAATTAATTCCTATATTTTGAATGAAATAAATAAGTTTAATTCATTTAATTAATATTCTCTTAAACCCCAACCTAACCTATCTCAACCACTTCTACCCAGGGTTCTAACCCATCTCAACCCATTCCACCCTTGCTAATCTAATCATAATTCTAATTCTAACCCTAACCCACCTCCTAATGTTGTCACATTCCATTAAGGAATGATTAACAACTTCACCCACTTGAG
>MU227552.1:1148187-1186045 GCA_018584345.1 Thuja plicata
AACTTACTAAAAATAGTAAGTTTTCAAAAATAGCAGCTTTGTACAAAATAGCCCTTATTGAATAGAAAAACACATATTTTTGGGTGATGCAAGATTGCCCTTACACCCAGGATGCTCCTGCATCAAGCCTCTTGCTCATCAATTTGTGATTTCAACTTTTTTGTCTCAAAATCAGCTTGGTGTTTAAGCTCTTCTTTCCATTGGTTCATTTGTTGCTCATCACCAAGGGCCTTTGCAATTTGTTTAGAAACTAACTCTTGCTCATAGCTTTGATCTTCCATGTCTTGTTTCTCCCTGATCTCAGGCAACTGCTTAATCATGTCTAACAACAGACTCTTTGTCTTTTCACACTCCTTTCTTAACAAAAGTACTGAGCCTTGGGGCTGATTGGGAATATCTGTGTGTTGTTTAGGCATGGAATAACTTCCCTGAGACTGATTATAGTTCTGGGTATGTTTCCAATTAGGTTGAGCAGGGGAGGGTAGGTGGCAAGCATGATGAGTCTGCATCTCTTAACTCTCTTGTTGTCTCTTTTGTGCCCATGATGCCTCCCATTGGAGATTATGCTCATGAGCATGTGTAGGGATATATTGATTAGGGGCATATTGAACATATTGACACCCTCCTATGATATGGTAGCTTAGGGTAAAATCAGGCTTTGAATGATTCTCAGATGACTGCTTAGCCCATTGAGTATTATTCTCATGATAGGATGATGAGTAACCTAACTGTCCATAATAACTTGACATGTCTACTCATGCAATTAGCTAGAATTTTGAAAATGAAAGATTTGAAACATACCAACACTTGATCTTTGAAAACCAGTAGACCTTCAAGAGTTGCCATATATGTAGCACAATGACCTCTTCTACATCTGTAATATGTTATCAGCATATCAGAGATTACATATCTTTGAAAATAAACTTCTTTTGTGGTCCCACCAGGCGTGCCAAAATTGTTATACACTAAGTTTTACACCCTTTCAAGCTCTTGTAGTCTTGATAACCTAGTATAACATTGGAATCATTTCCAAGCTGTGGTACCTTTGCTAACTGAAATGAGACCTCCAGGTTCTAGGCTGGTTCCTCTTGGATAATCACCTAATTTTCTCTTTATGCATGTAAGTAAACTGGATAGGAAAAGGGATAGAAGGAGTGCTAAAAGGGAAATAACTGAAAGCAAATTATCCTACTAGGTGATACACCGAAGGTAATTTTCTGAATTACAACATAGCAATCAATCTTAGAAAAAGGACTTGAATCTAATAGAACACAACTTTCTAGATAGGCTTGCATAAGTATTTCATAGAGAGGTCTGAGATAAACAGAGGCTATTCAGGGAAAGAGATGATTTTAGAAACAATAGCATATTCACTATAAATATACACGGACTATGACCTGTAAACAAAAATCCACTTCTGTAATCAGGTACAGGAATGAGACAAAATGACAGGGGACTAAAGAATATCTACAAACTCATCTAAATCATATCATCCATAGTAGTACACAATATTGTAGAAAGAAAGAGGGTTCAGGAACTCAAGTTCATTCCAATACCAATCTCTATATTATATTTTAGTAAGAGAAGTACAAACAAGAAGGCCCAGAGACAGAAAGAATGTCACAAAAAGCCTTTGCAATAGTTACAATTCAATGAGATAACTAGAACATGAAAAACTTAGGGGCAGAGAAAATGCCACAAAAATCTTACACTAGTTGGAAAAATCTAAGCTAAAAATCTCTGAAACTAACTTATATACACTACTCCTCTAGCACACAGGCTCATGAGTCAATCTGATTCTAGAAATTAGGGTTTCAATAGATCTGCAATAGAATAATCAAAAACCCTGATACTATCAATTCTTCTCATCAATCTCATTTAGAAATATCTTGATTGATCAAATATAGCTTTGAATATCTTCCCTATCACCATGAATGCAGCCTGAGAAGTCGGCTCAATCCATCTCTCTGTTAAATTCTTGAGAAATCATGCCACTGCCATGAACTCTGAGAATCATATTTTCATATATTTGAATATTTAAACCTTAACGGTCATAGGTGGCATGGATTCATGTATCAACGACTGAGAAAAATCCTGAATCTCTTGTTTTAAACACATTCGTCAATCTTTGCTTCAATGCCTTTACCTTTAACCCACATCAGACTAATGCCTAACCTTGGGTCTTCAATTTTCCTTAGTCTCCAAGTCACGAGGTGTCTTTGTTAACTTTGAGTTCATCATGAGACTCAGTAACTACCACAAGATTGGATCTGCATCGGACGATCAACACTAAGTCTCCAAATCATAAAAGAATATTCCATTCTTTCACAAGACTTAGCGACCACCACGGGATTAAAACCTAATCAATGGCATGGATGAGATCCTTAGAAACTTTGAGCTTTAACTTCACTCAGCTCTTTGACCACAATTTATCTGGAGACTTGGTGATATGAGCAGTCTCGTGATCTCTATTCGCTATGCTTAACCTTGATTATATAACGAGACTCAGCGACAAGAAAAAGATCTTCAACTGAATCGATGGTCAGAATCATATCTTTGTACTTAAATTTGTACAACCCTAATTTTATCTAGCGATAACGTGACTGAGTATATCAGACCGGGAACACGTGGCATCATGGTGCATTGCCTCATACATTAAACAGACTGCATATTTTCTTCAAGACATAACACCATCTGTCTGATCCTTTCAAACTTGCACGGAGATTACCTTTGCGTTGATTTCAAACCTTAACTTAGATTTGACTCATCTTTAACCATTGTTCACTGAATCCTTTATGTCTCTGAGTCACTGAATCTTTCACCTAACTATGATTTCATTACGAGATCATGCGACCACCACAGGATCAGATCAAGATCAATGGCCGTCGGGAAGTCTCTAAATGATTTAAGAATATTCCCCTTCTTTATGAGACCAAGCGACTAAAGGAAATCTCATAATCACTGAATGATTTAGAATATTCTGTCGTGGTTATGAGACTCAGTGAAAAACATGAAAACTAGGCCTGCCTACTATCAGATGTCACACTGTGATTTGTCGATGATTTCCAACACTGCAGTCTTTGACCCTTTAACCAAACCCGCCCTCTAACCGTTATTTCATTCAGAGACCTGGTGACTGAACAATATCGTAATCTCTTATCACTTTGTCTGATCATGGTTATTTAATGAGATTACATGACTGAAAGGATCTTAACCTGACCCAGCTTGAACTCAGGTTGCATCTCGAGGATTAGAAATACACTGAGTGTGAGATCTTCAGATCTTTTGCTAACTTCAGGTTACTTTGGGAGACTTAGAAACTACCTTCCAATTAGAACATGATCCAATGACTGTCACTGAGTTTCTAGATCAAATGAGAATATTCTTTCTCTTCACAAGATCATGAGACTAGAGGTAGTCTTCGGGTCACCAGATAAAGTGAAATATTCCTTTTCGATTATGCGACTAGTAGACTAAAGGCAAATGTAAATGTGCACATGGAATTTAAGGAGGTTAAGGGGCCCAAAAATATAATGAGAAAATAGAAAAGGGCACTGAACAACTAGGGTTTATACCAAATTCACATAGGGTTTTTTGCATACTTAGGTTATTTTTCATGCACAAGGAAAACCAAAGAGTTGAAAAGATTACAGAGGACACAACCAAGACCAGAAAAT
The DNA here is from genome assembly GCA_018584345.1 of Thuja plicata. NCBI lineage: Eukaryota > Viridiplantae > Streptophyta > Pinopsida > Cupressales > Cupressaceae > Thuja > Thuja plicata. The sequence goes on from MU227552.1 coordinate 1,151,865, forward strand.
TTAAAGATTTTCACAGGCTGGGCTCTACCCTTGTGGGAGCCACATTTACTCCACCTGTAGCCAAAATTTACCAGATGAGGAAAATTTGGGTAACAGTAATTGATGATGAACCTAAGAAAAGTGAACTTGAGATTGTGTTTATTGCTATCAGAGATGAGAATCCTAGTTCCTTGAATGAAGAGAAAGCCTTCATTTCACATGTTGATAACAGAGATAACTGGGTTATTCACAGTGGATGTTCACATCACATGACTGGAGATAAGAGCAAATTTGTGAAGCTAGAAGATTATGTTGACGGTGTTATCAGATTTGGTAATAATCCCCCTTGTTTTATTAGAGGTAGAGGTTACATTGCACTTGATGGTAAGAGTAATATGGATGATGTTTTATATGTTGAAAGATTAAGGCATAACCTTTTGAGTGTTGGATAGTAAGTTGATAAGGGTTACCAATTGGAATTCAAGAATAGAATATGTAAAACCATTGGAAGCACTGTAATTGAGATTGCATTAGGGACAAATGACTAAAAGTAATGTATTTCATTTGAATAATTTATAAAATAGATGCATGATTTCTAAGATTGAGGATATTTGGTTGTGACACAAAATATTTTGTCATGTGAACTTTGATAACATTGTAAAGATAAGTGTTATAAATTAATCTTTCCTTGGTGAAATATGTAATTAAAGGATAAACTAAGGTATCCTATATTGTATTTGTCCTATAGTCCAAGTAGGACATGTCACATTTTTGTAATTCCTTTAATAAGGAAATTATATATTCCTCCTTAAGAGGAATCTCACATTTGGCACACACTCAATGTGAATGTGGCATTCATAGAAGATGGGAGTTACATGCAACTCCTTCACTCATCTCTATTTAAGAGATGCCTCTATACACACTTGCTCAATAATCTTCTCTATTTTCTCACTTCTCCTCACATTCTCAAACTTGCTCTCATTATTGTAATGAGCTTATTTCTCTCTTTATCTCTTATTATTTAGGCTTTGTGCCTCATTCATATTATACAAAAGGGGTTTTTTCTTGTTTTTTCCCCTTTCAAAATCCTTGATTTCTTGTGTTGGTCTTGGAGCATTTTGGTGAACTTGTGTTTGATCTATTGAAGAAAAATCTCTCTCTCTCTCTCTCTCTCTCTCTCTCTCTCTCTCTCTCTCTGTATTTGGTAAAACTCTTCCTTTTACACTCTCTCTTGGATTCTTTCCTTATCTCTTTTCCATTTTATTTTATGTTTCTAACATGGTATCAGAGCTGGTTTAATCCTTGTTTTGAGTGTTCCATGCAGAATAGTTGAAAGATATCTCCGTTGAGGAGAATAAATTAGATTTTTTGTTGATCTAACTCTTTTTTGCAGGGATTTATTTCAGTCTTTTTACAAATCTAAGTCTATTCATACCTATTTCAAGTTTTTTTAAAGTACTAATCATTCCCTTTGTCGAGAAACCGCAAGGGAAGATCTCAGATTTGCATGTTTTGTTTTTTATCATTAAATCAATATTTAATCTAATACTAATCACTCCCTCTATTGGGAAACCGCAACGGTTTTTCCTTTTCATGAAGTTTTATTTATTTATATCCTTCTTTCATTTTCAGCAACTCTATCATTTTTCTATATATCTGTTTATCTAACTTGTTTGTTGCAGGATTTACATTATATCTCATTTTAATCTATTTTATTACATCTCTGATTTTATATATCTCTGTAGGTTTAAATATAGATATTTGTTTGATCTCTGTCTCTTATTTCTGATTTTTTTCTATATCTTTTTGTATTTGGTTCTTGGTTCTTGTCTCTTGGTTTAAGCAACAAATCTTCTTTGCCTTAAGCACAACTTTCCATACTTTTATCATCACTTTTCACTCCAGCACGGCCCTTTGTATCTTTTCACTCCAGTTATCTTCCCTCCTCCTTGCAACTTAGCATCTTAGCAAATTGATATCTCCTCCCATTGCACAACACTTAGCTTAGTTTCTTCTCATTTCTTTGCGCAACTCAATCTGTGTGTTGCGCAACTCATTCTCTTTATCTAGCGCAACATTAAAATATTTCAAAATGCAGCATTAGTTCCTCTTTATGCAACATTCTTTACATTGTGTAATACATTGCACAACATTTAATACATTTTAATACTTTGCGCAACTTTGGTTATTCATTGCATCCTTCTATGTTCAGTTGGGTGAGGTAATTTTCCAAGGGAAGGTTGGTCTGCACTGCATTTCCTCCCTTCCTATCTTCGCACAATCAGTCTCATTATCTTGCATAGTTGCGTGACTTCTCCTTCTTAGTTTAGACTTGTATTTAGTGTAGATTTCCAGTACAACATTAGACCAGTAGCTCTACTTATTTAAGGCTTTGTAACATTTTTCTCTGAGTATCTGTCTCTGGTGGTTGGTTTGGCAGAATTTTCATCTGCTTTTTCGAGTTGGATTCTTATTCTTGCAAGGATTTTTCTCTGAACTCTGTACCATTTCTTAGTTATCTAATTTATTTATCTAATTTTAGTTTTTGTTTGAATGTTTCTTTGACTCATATTATCTTTAATTCATTTAATTATTAACTATTTCACATTTGTTTATTTCAATTTGTTCATCTAATTTGTATATTGCTATTTATTTATTCAAATAAATTCTTTCAAATTTCATATTTGTTATTTAGTTTAATTTTTATTGTCATTTGCTCCAGTAAAGTTTATAAGCATTTCTTGATTAAAAAAAAATTTAAACGTCAATACTTTTTTCTGCTTAATATTACTTCATATCGTTGATGACCTTATGGCAAGACATATTGTCAATTAGTGCCAAAACACTTAGACATCACAGTGTTGACCGAGCCAACAGTGTAACCCGAGTAGTGGAAGTGTCGACAGAGAAGATAGTGGTAATCGGTATTACCTGAGTTCACAGAGTAGCCCAAGTGATAGAGTGTAGTATGTTGCCTGAGTGACAACATAATGCCCGAGTGCCAGTATATTGCCCAAGTGGATCACTGGACCCGAGTGATAGTTTTGGGCCGACTTAGCTTATATTTTTTGATATTAATTTATCTTTTGGAAGCTGACTTACAGTTGCACTTGGTTTGGATAAGGTATAAATATAAAGTATTTTGTTTATCCAAATAGTTCAAGTGAGTATATATATATATATATATATATATATATATATATATATATATATATATATATAAGAGCATGTATGCGAATATGAAGAGGCAGATTGTTTAAGAGGCTACAATAGTATAAGGAACATTAGAGACTCATCCATCACAATCAAGTGATTAGTTTATATCATTGGATCTTATTCAACAATTCAGAGTTGCATTGAAGATCAACTACTGGCTCATCCTAACAGGTGCATTAGCAAAATCCTCTAAGAAGGTGGACCTAACAGTCCTTTATAAATCTCCTAACAGAGTTGCATTACTTGATTGTATTGTATTAAATCCTTTCACAAGGTGGACCTAACAGTCCTTATTGATCCTAACAGGGCAAGCCATCATAAGTGGTCAATTGTAAGTTTTAACAGGCTAAATTTATACTGCAGTAATAAATCTTGTGGGTACCATCCCCACCTCAATTTTACTTTCTATTTGGAAGGTTTATGGGTAACCAAATATTGTGGATGATTTATTAATTTTCATTTCATGCATGCAATCAGATTAGATAATATAATATTGGATTAAAAGGATTAAGTTTTATTGCTTCCTAATTCACCCCCCCCCCCCNAATCAAATTAGATAATATAATATTGGATTAAAAGGATTAAGTTTTATTGCTTCCTAATTCCCCCCCCCCCCCCCTCTCAGTCACATTGACTCAACATATTTCCAACAATTGGTATCAGAGCTAAATGTTCTCTTTATAGAAGTTTAACAACTTGAGAAAAGATTAGAGGCAATAGAAAAATACAGACTTGAGAAAGCCATTGAAAATGAAAAGATAGATCTACAAGTGGCCATGGATCAGATTAAGAAACTCAAGGAGCAACTCTCTCTTTCCTTGAAAAGAAGAAAATATTTAGCAGTGCAGATGAATGACAAAAGTTACATAGAAGAAAGAATTGATGACTTATGCAAAGAAAGAAGTTTAGAATATGTAGATGCAACAATTGAAGACCTACTTGCAAAGAATCTCAATTTACATGAAGAAGTCAAAAAATTGAAAAGAGAACAAGAAATTCATTCAGTCAGAATATGTTAAGTCATAGAACAAAAGAGCCAAGCAGAAAATGACAGAGAAATGGTACAAGATAAAAGATTGTTGAGTACAAGATTAGAATAAAAAGAAAATGAAATCCATCATTTGTCACTTCAGCAAGAAGGTATGATAAATCAACTCAATAATGTAAATCAAGAAGTTATCAATCTGATAACAGAAAATGAAAGACTGCAGAATGATCTCAATACTGAAAAATAGACCAATGAGAGTATGATGAATTCACATGGAAGCATGGATCAGTTAATAGAGAAAAATCAACTTAGACATTATGGATAGACTATATTAGGTTATACTGAACAAGGTGAATCCTCACAGCAAGGAACTCAAAAGAATAGAAAACCTACTTGTAATCATTGTGGCAAGTTAGGGCACACAGAAAACAAGTGTTGGAGCAATGGAAATTCAAAGTTTAATGATAAATGCTACAGATGCAAAAAACATGGACATAGGGCAGGTGAATGCACTAAGAAACCTAAGTTTGAAGGTAAATGTTTCAATTGTAACAAACAAGGTCACAAATCCTCTAAGTGCAGAACTAAGAAATGGAACCCTACTGAACAACTAGCTAAAGAAATTTTTGGTTGGGATTACAACACATGGAGCATATGTTGTCACTATGGTGAATATGGGCATATTGGTGCAAATTGTGTAAATAATCACATCATAAAAATGAATCCTACTAAGAGATGTTATGTATGTAAACAAATCGATCATCTAAGAAAGAATTGCATGAAAAGAGACAAAGTGGATACTAGTTTTGAGAAAGGCAAAGCAAAAGTTTTTGAAATCATAACTCAGATGAGTCAACAGTGGGTAAGGAAATCTCCTAAAAGTTTAGACCAAAACAATGAAGGATCAAATGGCACCCAAAGCAGTGAATTGGGTGGATCTACCATCTCTGAATAAACATGTAAGGAGACTCCTAGAACTATGCATACAAGATATCCTACATCAGTTCCATACATGATAGTAAGTCTAAATTAGCATATTGATGCACTAGGACACACTGTAGTTTTAACTGAGTCAAGATCTCAGTAACACCCAAGTTGCACAGGCTTAACTAAGTTAAGTTGGGTTGTATGGTTTTGAGGATACAGAAGTTATTGTTTTTCGAGCTTCATTCCAAGCTATGCCATCTACCATGTACGAAGCATTTAATGAAAAATCAATGGTAAAATCTCTTATAAAAGATGAATTACAAGTGTTATTATTTACAAAGATTTTAGTTTGTAGAGTGATTTAGTGCCTTAAGTGATTCAAAGCAAATTTTTATTCAAAAGTGTTAAGTTGCAAAGTTTTATCGAACCTCCAAGAATAATGCCATCTACATCTAGTACCAAGGTTAAGAAAGGATCTGAGATGTTGGTCAGGAATGCAATCTGCAAACCTCCTAATTTTAAGCTTCATCCAGTGGTTACAGAGGAGATATAATTTATGGGTGCTCATTACCTAATTCCTCCAAGGTTATTATTGATCAATGACATCTGATCCTTCTATCAGTGCATAATTCAACAACTTGGAACATTGAAAATGAAGAGTGCTTATGATTAACTTTGTGATGCCAGAAATCTAAAGCTAGAGCATAAAAACCTAGAAGTCAAGGGTTTGAATCAGATCATGCATATGCCACAAAATTTCTAGGTTAAGTGGATTAGGTTCATTCTGAGTCGTGTTCATGACATGCAACTATGGTTGGAGCAACCAGTGAAGATTACTAAAACACTGATACACTGTGTTACAAGGTATCCTATTTTCGACAAGGCTAAGGCTACCAAAACCCTACCTTGGGATATCCTAGCCGAGAAGACTCTTGCCGAGTGGGACGACAGAGGTATGAGACTTAATGGAGTACCTAACATGGAATTCAAGTTTGGGATTCATATTATTTCTCACAAAATCTATAGCTCTAGCAGACCTAACATCGTACCACGTGAGGCTATGGACTTGGCATATAAGGTGGTCAAGAACAACCTCTTATTTGACCTTGCTGATTTGCAGCTCATCCAATTGAGAAAGAACATGGAAAGAATTCGGGCATCAAAGACCAATCCATGTAAGTTTGGTTCACTTCTAGTCTGCATATTCTTTTACATTTAGAATTTTTTCCCTTCCAAAGGCACAGTTATTTGGAAGAAGGACAAACCTATAATATATTAGATAAATGATTTTATAGATGAGTTAGGAGACAATTTTGAGAGCATCATGGATGCATACTTTGAGGAATTTAGACAAAAGATGCATAATAGGTATAGAATTCCTAAAAAATTGGTTGAAGACCATAAGGTTGATGTTTGTTTCCTAGTTGACTATGATAAAGTATATATTCAGGCAGTCAGACCTAGGGTTGCATGGGTGAAACCTCTTGCATATGAGGTTAACATATATGAGACTAAGAACATCATTGAAGCTCTTATGAATGATCCTATTCAGTAGAAATTCAATAGAGATTGAGATTCCTAAGATTCTGAAAAGAGGAAAGCAAAGGTTGGAACAGTTTGGAAAGAAGTATGGAAAGACTTCTCCTTCTATATCAATAAGAAAAGAAGATGAAATTAAGATAGAAGATTATATATCTAAAAAGGAAGAGGAAGAGGTACAAGTAGAGCCTCCTAAGAATAAAAAGAGGCTAGTTCTCAAGAAAATGCCTAAGGCCCCTACCCCTGTCCTCACAACCAGCAAACCAAGAAGATCAAGAAGGAAGCTCATATTACCTAAGGAAGATGAAGAAAATGAAATCACATTCAAGAATCCTCCACCTACCTTTAAGAAGAAAATTGAAGCCTTAAGAGAAGGTAGTGGTATGAGTTCTCTGAAATCTTTGAATTATTCTTCCAGAATGAAGGATGAACATAAGCAAATTGAGGAAGCAATTGTAGAGAAGATGACTAGATGGAAGTATGATCCATTTGAATTAAAGATTCATATGACTTAAGACCTATTCAAGGCAATATCTATTCCCTAGATAAATTTTGTCTGAACAAAAAAATATATTAGAGAACAGACATTGAGGCAAATAATGCCTACTATGACAAACAAAGAGGTAAAAGAGGCCATGACTAGGTATGAAAGAAATTACACTCCAAGGTTCAGTACCTTTCACGTAGTGAATAAGAAGATAGAGGATGTAGTGCAAGAAGCTACAAACATACAGAAGATAGTATTGGAAATCAAAGAAGAAGACAAGACTGAAGTACCAAGTACAGAACACAAGGAAAATATTGATGATGCAAATTTACCTGAGGTAGAATCGATTGAAGAATCCAATGCAGAGTAGATAGCAGTAGAGGTAATGGCATATCTATCGCAATCACCTATTCATATCATCCTATCTCTGATCAAATAAAGTTCTACTGAATCAACATTGGGACTAGTAGGGACAGAGCACCAGGCTCCAGCTACTACTAGGCCAATCCTAACCGAGTCACAAAAGATAACTATGAACATTCCTTTAGTGAGCATAGATGCTAAATTTGATTTAGACCCTACAACTGGTACAACAAATGTCAATGACCTATTCCAACTTAATACTGAGGAGAAAATAGAGGAAGGAAAGGAAGTGGATGACAGTGGAAAAGGTAAGGAAATTGTTCCTTCAACCAATCCTAAGGACAGTGGAAAAGGAAAATAAATAATCACTAATGATATAGATCTTGAGAAAGATATTTTGATTCCAAATTGGGATCTATCCAATCTATCAGTAGAGAAAATGGACACATTAGGGGAGGTATGGAAGAAAATAGCCACACAACAGAAGCTCCGAGCATAAAAGAAGAGAAACAGAGTGTTGGAAGACATAAAAGGTATATTTCTAGATGTACTAGAAGTAGAAGTAAATGAGAGTGATTCCATTATGGACCAAATTCTAGAAACTAAAGTAAAAAATATTGCTTCAATATTTGTAAATCTAAGTGATAATTCAAATTTCACAATGGAAATCAAGACAAAGCTGACAAAGGTTGATACAGATCTGAAGGAAAGTGCAAATCAGTTGGCACTTAACCCGAGTTCTAGTTCAGCACATTTTGTGAAAATTAAGTATCTGACAGACATGCATGCTGAATTACTAAGGGAAGAAGCAAGGACAAGAGAATCTCTCACAACTATGCAGAGCCAAATCCTTCCACACATGGATGTAATGTAGAAGCATATAGCTCATGCTAAGACTCTTATTCATGACAAAAAAATTTTAGTTGCAGAGCTTATGTTGGAGCTATCAGCAGAGTTACAGATAGAGTTACACATCCTGAAGGTGGTGCAAGATAATTGGGACAATACTTTGTCTTAGATTTTAAAGGTACATAGTGATTTCCTATCCTATTTTGGTATTTACCGTATAGATATATTTTGGCATTTGTGTCAAAAACCAGGGGGAAATGTATATAGGATATAGGAAAGATGTATATAGGAAATACATGTAAAAAAGAGAAGTAGAGCACTATTATATATAAGTGTTAGAAAAATCATTTTGAAATTTTTATTTTTTTTTAAAAGAAGAATAAAATCAGTTGTAACCGAGTCACACAGATTTTGTCAAAACCCGAGAAAGTACCCAAGCATATGGTAAGGGGGAGTTTTGAATTTGAGCATTTTTTGAACATGATAAGATTTTTTGGTCACTAATGCCAAAGGGGGAGATTGATGACCTTATGGAAAGACATATTGTCAATTAGTGCCAAAACACATAGTCATCACAGTGTTGACTGAGCCAGTAATGTAACTCGAGCAGTGGCAGTGTTGAACGAGCAGATAGTGGTAATCAGTATTACCCAAGTGATTAGAGTAGCCTGAGTACATAGAGTATCCTGAGTGACAGGGTTTAGTATGTTTCCTGAGTGACAACATAATGATCGAGTGCCAGTATATTGCCCGAGTGGATCACTGGACCCGAGTGATAGTTTTGGGTCGACTTAGCTTATATTGTTTGATATTTATTTATCTTTTGGAAGCCGACTTATAGTTGCATTTAGTTTGGATAAGGTATAAATATAAATTATTTTATTTATCCAAATAGTGAAAGTGAATATATATATAAGAGCATGTATGTGAATATGAAGAGACCGATTGTTTAAGAGGCTACAACAGTATAAGGAACATCAGAGACTCATCCATCATAGTCGGGTGATTAGTTTATATCATTGGATCTTATTCAAAAATTCATAGTTGCATTGAAGATTAACTACTGGTTCATCCTAACAGGTGCATCAACAAAATCCTCTAACAAGGTGGACCTAACAGTCCTTTATAAATCTCCTAACAGAGTTGCATTACTTGATTGTATTGTATTAAATCCTTTCACAAGGTGGACCTAACATTCCTTATTTCTCCTAACAAGGCAGACCATCAGAAGTGGTCAATTGTAAGCTTTAACAGGCTAAGCTTATACTGTAGTAATAAATATTGCGGGTGCCATCCCCACCCGAGTTTTACTTTCTATTTGGAAGGTTTCTGGGTAACCAAATATTGTGTCAAATATTGTGTATGTTTTATTGCTTTTCATTTCATGCATGTAATCAGATTAGATAATCTAATATTGGATTAAAAAGATTAATTTTTATTGGTTCTTGATTCACCCCCCCCCCCCCCCCCTCTCAGTCACATTGACTCAACATATTTCCAACAATCGCTTCATTCCTACATTCTTTATAACAATTCAAACCAAATTTAATTGGTGTTTCATTAATTCGTTGCAATTGAAATTTGTTCCTTCATTTAAACAAAAAAAATTAAATTTTTTTTCATATCATTATTTAACCATTCAAATTGAGAGTTACATTAAGTTAAATTTACTTTCCTTGATCTTTAACATTATATATTCATTGTATTTCACTTCATTTTAGCTAATCTTATCTCTTTATTTATTAATCATGTCTACTCTAATTCTGGAAATTAAATTAAACAGCTCTAACTATCATTAATGGAAGACACATGTTTCCTTTTTATTCCATTTTAAACATTTTCTTGAAGTTGCTATAGATGCTTCTATTGAACCAGCTACCTCTGCTTCTCAAGCAGAAAAAGATGCATGGAAAACTAAAAATGAAGAACCTCTTGGATTGATTGGTCTCTCAATAGTTCTTGATCTTTATGTCTTAATTGGACATTGTACCAAATTGGGACATTTTGCAACAGACATGACAGCTCCTCTGAATCCCGAAAGATTCAACTCTAAGATAACTTGGAGGACTTGAGGTATACTAATTTCAAAACTATGGATGAATTATTTCTCAAGTTTGATGCAATTAAAACTCAATTAAGTGGTGTTAATATCACCTTAATTGATATTAGATTAATTACTATCATCTTAAAGAAATATATTCCTAAATAATTTCAGCAATTCATTACTAACATTCACTCTCAACTTGTTATTCCTAGTTTAGCTCCTCATTTAACTTATGTTATTGTTCAAAGTTTATTACGTCAAGAGGAGGCTAAATTATTACAATTTGGTACTATTAAATCTTATGAACATGCTTTTGTGTCTAAAACTCAAAATCAAAATAATAAATCACATTCTTCCAATAATAATCATCATAATAATAATTATTCCAATAACAACAATAATTATCGTAACAATAATCGTTATAATAATGGTTATTCAAATAACAATAATCGTAATAAAAGGTCTAATTATAGGCCATCATACAATAATAGTAACAATAATTACAATAATCAACAGAATAGGAAACCACATTGTAGTTATTGTGGAAAATATGGTCATCTAACTAATGTTTGTTTTAAAAAGCAAAATGATAAGAAGCCTATGAATAGCAATAATCAAAATAAATTCAAATCTCAAGGTAATCAATCTCGTCATGATTTTACTACTTTTTATAAAGCTTCTCATGCATTAGAATGGATTATTGATAGTAGCGCTTCTCATCATGTTACATCTCATAGAGAAGTATTTTATTCTTTGCAACCGGATACTATTAATATTCCTATTCAATTAGCTAATGATCATAGTTGCAAAGTTGATGGATTTGGTGATATTATTGTTCCAAATGGAAAGTTACACAATGTTCTTTATGTTCCTAAATTGAAATCTAATCTTCTTTCAGTTGCTTAATTATGTCAAGATTGTAAATTTGAATTTCATAAGGATATGTGCTATATTATTGATCCTAACACTGATCATGTTGTTGCGAATGCTAAGATGGACCATGATAACTTTCTTGAATTCTATGGGTTTGCCTCTTCAAGGTACTCTTTGAAAGTTAATATTGATTTCAATGTATGGCATGAAAGGCTCGGCCATTTGAATTCTAATTATATTTCTTTGATGCAAAAATCTAACATGGTTGAAGGATTACCCCATATTGTTCCATCTAAATTTACATGCACATGGTGCATGAGTGGAAAAATGAAAAGGGATCTATTTCCTCATGGTACTTCATGGAGGGCATCTCATAAGTTACATCTTATTCACAGTGATCTTTTGGGTCCAATGGAGAAAATCTCCATACAAGTTTCAAATTATGATCTTACCTTTGTGGATGATTTTACTAGAAGAATTTGGATTCATTTCTTGCATACTAAATATCAAGTTCTTGACACATTTTCTAAATTTCATATGTTTTTTGAAAGGCAATCTAGTTCTAAACTTATAATTCCTAGAACAGATAATGGTATTGAATATGTTAATAATGTTTTCGTTCTTACTTGAGATCTTTTGGTATAAAACATCAGCTTACCATTCCTTATACACCACAACAAAATGGTGTGGTGGAAAGGAAGCATAGAACTATTGTGGAAATGACTAGATGTATGTTAAATCGATTAGATTTCCACAATCCATTGAATTTGAGCTTTGATTTCTGGGTTTAGATTGTGTGTATTTTTAAGCATCAACGTTTTAGATGTATGTTACATGAAAAAGATATGCATTACAATTTTTGGGTTGAAGCTATGTATTGTGCCACTTATATTCTTAATAGAACTCCTACTAAAGATTTGCAAAATATAACTCCTGAGGAAGCGTGGTCTGGTAGGAAACCCAATTTACAACATTTTAAATTTTTCAGATCTATTGCTTATGTTCACACACCCAAACAAAAAGGAATAAATTAGATTCTAAATCTTCTTCATTTAATTTTTTTGGGTATGATGAATCTACTAAAGGTTATAGAGTTTATGATCCTATTACTAACAAGGTACATATTGCAAGAGATGTTATTTCAGAAAATGAAGTTCATGATTGTTCCAAGGTCAAAGATGATGAATTTAAAGGGGGCATTATTGATCTCATGGAGGACCATCCTCCTATTCTAAACCCTACTACTAATGCGCCTATTTCTATTCCTACTAGTATTAAAATGATGATGATGATGGTAAGAATATTTCTACTCCTCCTAGTGATAATTTTGCTCATGATGGTGATAATTGTGTTCATGATGATAATTATGAATTTACTCCTCTTAGTGATGACAAAAATGATGAATTTACTCCTCATAGTGATATTTCCATTAATTCTAAGAGAAATCCTAAATGGTTTAAAGATTTAATTAATGGAGGTGATGATTATATTACTAGAATGGGTGGTCTTAGACCTAGGAAACTTAATTATTGCAATTATGCTTTGATTTCTTCTCTTATGCATTCTAAAGATCCTCAAAAATTTTCTCAAGCTAAAACTCAACCCCATTGGAAAAATTCTATGCAAGAAGAATATGATAGTTTAATTTCTAATAATACTTGGGATTTAGTTACTTTACCTCATGGCAAAAATCTAGTTTCATGTAAATGGTTATATAAAACTAAGTTGAATGCAAATACTAAAATTAGTAAGTTTAAAGCTAGGCTAGTAGCAAGAGGTTTCTCTCAAATTGATGGAATAGACTATAATGAGACCTTTTCTCCTGTTGCAAAAATGCCCACCATTAAAGTTGTTCTTTCTTTAGCTGCTAAAATGAATTGGCCTATTAACCAAATGGATGTTAAAGGTGCCTTTTTAAATGGTGATTTGCATGAAGAAATATATATTTCTCAACCTCTTGGTTTTATTATAGAAGTTAATGAGCATCTAGTATGTAAACTAAATAAATATATTTATGGTTTAAAACAATCTCCTAGAGAATGGTATTCTAAAATCAATGTTTTCTTTGTTTCTCAAGGTTTTCCTAGAAGTAAAAATGATCCTAACTTGTGTATCAAGAATAGTGAATATGACATTATTATTATCATTCTATATGTTGATGATTTGATTCTTACTTCAAGTTCTAACCATTTAATTTCTGATATTAAGTTCCAACTTAACCAAACATTTCAAATGACTGATTTAGGGCTTCTACATTATTTCTTAGGAATACAAATTTGGCAAACCCCTAAGGGTATTTTTATTTCACAAAGTAAATATGCTAAAGATCTTCTTGATAGATTTCGTATGAATGATGCTAATCATGTTTCAATTCTATGTGAATTAGGAACTAAGTTAATGATAGATATGGAATCTCCATTTATAGATGCTACTCCTTATATACAACTCGTAGGAAGTTTAAATTATCTAACTCTCACTAGACCTGATATATCTTTTAGTGTTGGTTTAGTTTCAAGATTTATGTCCAAACCTCAACAAACACACTTCAAATTTTCTTAAAGAATATTAAGATATATTAAAGGTACTCTTGATGTAGGATTATTTTATGATGCTAATTCTGATTTTACATTAAAAAGTTTTATTGATTCGAATTTAGGTGGAGACCCCAATGATGGGAAATCTACTTTTGGGTATTGTTTCTTTCTTGGTTAAGGTGATATATCTTGGAAAAGTAAAAAAGATCAATTTGTTTCTCTATGTTCTACCGAAGCTAAATACAAAATTTGTATTAATGCCTCTAAGGAAGCTTTATGGATTAGAAGAATACTTTAAGATTTTGGTCTACCTCAACAAGAACCTACACCTTTATATTGTGACAATCATAGTGTAATAGCCTTGGAAAAGAATCTGGTCTACCATGCAAAGTCAAAGAACATTTCTCTCGACCACCACTTCATTAGAGAGAAAATTGAAGAAAAGAAAGTTTCCCTCATCTATTGCAAGGGTGAAGATCAAGTTTTGGATATTTTGACAAAGCCTCTTTCTAGAGAGAAATTTAAATTTCATTGTAAAAATTTGGGTTTGATACCCCTTAATGTAAATACCCCAAGTAAAGATTAAAGGGGGGTATTAGAAATTAATCTTTCCTTGGTGAAATATGTAATTAAAGGATAAACCAAGGTATCCTATATTATTTTTGTCCTCTAGTCCAAGTAGGAGGACATGTCACATTTTTATAATTCCTTTAATAAGGAAATTAGATATTCCTCCTTAAGAGAAATCTCACATTTGGAACACACTCAATGTGAATGTGGAATTCATAGAAGGTGGTAGTTACCTGCAAACTCCTCCACTCATCTCTATTTAAGAGATGCCTCTACACACACTTGCTCAATAATCTTCTCTATTTTCTCACTTCTCCTCATATTCTCAAACTTTCTCTCATTATTGTAATGAGCCTATTGCTCTCTTTCTCCCTTCTTCTTTAGGCTTTGTGCCTCATTCATATTATACACAAGGGGTTTTTTCATGTTTCTTCCCCTTTCAAAATCCTTGAGTTCTTTTGTTTGTTTTGGAGCATTTTGGTGAACTTGTGTTTGATCTATTGAAGGAAAATCTGTGTGTGTGTGTGTGTGTGTTTGTGTGTGTGTGTGTGTGTATTTGGTAAAACTCTTCCTTTTTCACTCTCTCTTTGATTCTCTCCTTATCTCTTTTTCATTTTCTTTTATGTTTCTAACAATAAACACAACAATTGTAGTGAGAGATTTTACTAAATTATTGAAGCCTACTAATGCGATGTGTAATAAATGTCATTTGGGTAAGATAACTAAATATACTTTCAAAAATAATATCTATTCTTCAAGTGGATTGTTAGATTTGGTGTATACTAATTTATGTGGCCCTAATAGAACTAGATGTTATAATGGAGATAGATACTTTATCTTATTCATGATTATTACTAGATAATGATGTGGGTTACATTTTTTAAGGATAAATCTAAAGCCTTCGATAGATTCAATATTTTCAAAGCTATGGTTGAGACTAAAACATGAACGAAGGTGAAATGTCTGAGATTTGAGAGAGGTGGTGAGTTTACATCTAGTGAGTATAATACTTTTTGTGAAGAACATGGGATAAAGAGGCAAATGTGTTCTCCACAAACTCCACAACAGAATGGTATTGCAGAGAGAATAAATAGAGAAATCCTTGAAACCACAAGGACTATGATGATTGAAGGAAATGTACCATAAACCTACTAGAGAGAAGCAGTTAGCATTGCAGTCTATACACTAAACTGTGTTCAAATAAAGCATGGTATTAGTAAGACCCCTTATGAGCTTTTGTATGGTCATATTCCTACAGTAAGGTATTTTAGACTCTTTGGAAGAAAATTTTATATCAAGAGAGATGAATATTTAGGTAAGTTTGATCCTATAAGTGATGAAGGAATCTTTCTTGGTTATACTACAAAAAGTAAAGCATGCAAATATTTTAAAAATAGGTTGAGCAAGATAATAGAGAGTGCTAATGTCAAATTGGATGAAAGTTATCAAAAATCTATTAGATCTTGTAGTTATGAATCATATGATGAAGAATGAAATTAGATTATGTAAGCATAGAATTGGAATCAGAAGGGTTCAGTAGAACAGGATGAAGAAGTTGCAAATGTGGAAGAGTTGGAAACACAAGAATCAACTACAAATGCAAATCAAAATAATTTGGTGCAGGAGCACCCTAAGGTCTTTGAAAGATCTTATTAGTCATTTTGGCTTGTAGGTTGGTTTATCCAACCATCTATGAATAAGGACTATGTTATAAAGTCCAAAGTGTGTCTAAGGTTTGTTAAGGGTTAGTAGTGTTTAGGGTTTGCAAATTGTAGAGTCAAGTTGCACCTAGGGGTCTATACCCTTAGAAGTCAACCAAAAGGTCAAAGGGTTGACCAAAACTCCAAAATGGGGAGATTTTAAAGTTTTTATTTTTTTAAAGTGTTTTAGGGCCATTTGGTAAGTTTTGAAATCAAATTGGGCCATTGAAGTTGAGAGAAGGTCATTTTGACAAAAGTTGTCAAAGTTGTCATGACAACATTTCCTAGTTTTTAGGAATCGGCTTTTATGATGCCAAAATCCAAACATGAGGGTAAAAAAATGTGGGAATGGAGTATATAAGGTGACACAAACCCTAAAGTGACAGTTACATTTCATTTTGTACGGACTATTTGTCAAGAAGCAAGTTTTACACTGTATTTTGCAGACAGAGCCATCATCCAGTACTTTAATGGATTAGATGGATTGAATTAATGCATTGAGAGTGTTACTTATGTAATTTAATTAGTCACTGTGTCATTTGTTTGATCATTTGTTCATTATGGTTAAGAAATTGTAAATCTTTTGAGTTGTGTTAGTTCACTGTCCAGTTTTGGACCAGTCATGTAGAAAATGGATTTTCTTGGCATTCCTGTGGTCCAAAGTCCTATGACCACTTGGAATACATTAAAGCCTTGTATATAAATTGTGTACATAGTGTGTGAAGTGTATGTGTGTTCATGGAAGGAAAGAGAACATGCAAGCCCTAGGTGAGTACTAGTTACTCTGGTTAGGGAAATTGAACAATACAATAGCAATGGTTATTGCTCGGTGATTGGTGTGTGCCAATCAATGGTGGAGTGTAGGGGAATGTAATATAGACATACCGATGTGAGGAAAATTTTAGAGGAGCTCATTATATCAGTTAAAGAAAGTAAAGAAACTAGACTAGTATTCATGCCCTAGAAATCCTCAATTTTAGGGGTTTGGTGAAAGTCCATTGTATGGACAAGGTGGGAACTTCAAACCTAGAAAATATCTAACGTTAGGAAAAACCAACAAGGAATATGTATTTATATTCTAGAGGTGTTAAGTTATTTAGATTCTAGTGGTGTTAAGGTATTTTGAGAGAAAAGACATCTTTTCAATGTTTAGGAGGGCTAATAGGCCTAAAAAGGCTACAAGGCCTAGAAGACTAGAATCTAGAACCCGATTGGAAATTGGATGAAAGATCCTCAAGATTGGATCAATAAGTGTTGAAAAAGACTAGAAAGGAGTCAAGAATCCAACTCACAAGAAGGAGAATCGGTTGGAAGGATACATGACCAAAGTAAGCCATGAAAGTATAAAGCTATGGTGAAGGGTTTAGAGAAAGATTGAACTTGGTGGAGAGCTCCTAGTGTGGCAGTGGATCAAATTAGGATCCTCTAGTTAGGGTAGTGAATGATACACTAAGAAATACCAAGATAAGGTCTAGGAGAGAGCAAGGAAGATCTAGGAGAGGGAGCTCCCCGTCAAATTGGTATCAGAGCCATTGAAAGGCTTGGGAGTTGATTGGTGTATGTCAGAGAGGAGTGAATCCATAGGTGAGAACATCATGGTGACTAATTCCGAATTGGCAAGGGACTTTTTTGAGAAGCAAGAAAAGAATAGGCTTCTTGAAGAAGCAATGGAAGAAATGAAGATAAAGATGGCAGAGGTTTTAGAGACATCCAACAAGATGAAGGAGCAGATGAGTGAAGATAAAGAAAAGGGGAAGAAACTAGTAGAAGAGGAGATAGAGCCAGAGCCTGACCCTCCTCTACCTAAGGAACCATTTCTCAAGGCACTCAAAGCATTGAGTGGAAAGTCTCTAGAAGGCATTCCAGTGTTCTCTGGTAAGATGGATGCAGAGATGGTTATGGAATGGATTGAAGGTATGGAAAACCACTTCGAATGTGATGGAATCATAGAGGCACAAAAGGTAAAGATAGCCAAATAAAGGCTAAGAGGGAAAGCACTCACATGGTGGAAGTTCTTGCAGGAAGAAAGGGAGAAAGAGGGAAAGAATCCCATAGAAAATCAGAAATCAATGGTGGAAAAAGTGAAGGAGAACTACCTTCCAGAAGACTATGACATTCAGCTACACAAGAAGAGGAAGAACCTTAGGCAAAAGGATCTAGATGTGCCATCATACATTGAGGAATTTCAGAAACTTAGTCTTAGATCAAGAAAATAGGAGACAAAGAGCATCAAGGTTGCTTGGTACCTTAATGGATTAAGGTGGAATATACAAGAACTCAGTCTTTTTACCCTAACTTCCATTCATAGTTGTTTTCAAATGGCTTTGAAAGTGGAAGAGAAACTTAGGAAGAAACAAGATTCTAACTCCAGAGGGAGAGGAAGGGGTAGAGAAAATAGAGGTGGCCATAAGGAGGCACAAGTGGAAGAGGAAATGACAATAGAATTCAATGTGACTCTAGATATACAGATCAAGGACATGAATCAGGAAATAGGGGTGGATACAATAGAGGAAAAAGTTCTTATAACAGTGGAAGAGGAAGATCAAGGGGTTTTGGAATAATTTCTCACTTTTCTTCCATGAAATGCTACAACTGTGGTAAGATGGGGCACCCCGCATATAGGTGTCCTGACCAACCCTCAGCTTCACAAGGAGAGAAGAACATAGCCTATGTCCAAGAGGAAGATTGTTCTAAGAAATCAGAGGTGAGTCTAGATTCAGAGAAAGGAGAACATCTCATGTGAGAATAATTTTGATTAGGACACCCACCAGAGATGAGCATAAGAAAAGAAGGGATCTCTTTAGAGTCAAGTGAAATATTGGGGAAAGTGTGCAAAGTGATCATTGATTCCAAATCCACAGATAATGTTATCTTTGAGGAGGTAGTGGAGAAGTTGAAACTCACCAAGATTCCACATGTGTGTCCTTATAAAATTACGTGGTTAAACAAGGGCCAGAACATCTTGGAAAATGAGCAAGTGTGGGTAGAATTCACCATTGGTAAGTATCAAGACAAGATACTTTTTGATGTGTTTCCAATGGATTATTTCCATCTATTGCTTGGCAGACCATGGCAGTATGACAGGGAAGCTGTCCATAATGGGAAAGAGAACAAGTACTCCTTCAAGAAAAATGGGGCAACTTTTAAGATTCAATCTTTGATAGAGGAAGACATAGTGGAGAAGACAGAATCCATTACATTATTGATGAGTTGGAAGGAATTCCTAAAGGATATGAGGGAGGAAGAAGTTGGCTATGCAATCATGTTAAAGCCAAAGGAGGAGGAGACTCATAAACAATAACCTATACTAGCAGAAGTGAAACAACTATTGGATCAGTTCAAGGATATAATATGTGAGGGTACACCAGCTACACTACCACCAAAGAGGGAGATAAGTCATCAGATTGACTTCATACCAGGAGCATCTTTTCCAAACAAGGCTGCATACAAAATGACACCAGAGAAAAACAAGGAGATAGCCAGGCAAGTACCAGAACTTTCGGACCAAGGGTTGATCAAAAAGAGCATAAGCCCATGTGTTGTCATAGTTGTGTTGTCTCCTAAGAAGGGAGGTAAGTGGAGGATGTGTACTGATTCTAGGGATATAAATAGGATCACTATTAGATATAGATTTCCTATTCCTAGGATATAAGATTTGATGGATTGTTTGGGGGGTGCTAAGTACTTCTCTAAAATTGATTTGAAAAGTGGTTACTATCAAATTAGAATTAAGGAAGGTGATGAGTGGAAGTTAGCCTTTAAGACTACGGAGTGGTTATATGAATGGTTAGTTATTCCCTTTGGGCTTACCAATGCACCTAGTACCTTTATGAGGGTGATGAATTAAGTCTTGAAAGACTATATAGGTGTGTTTGTATTTGTCTATTTAGATGACATCCTCTTCATTAGTAAGACAAAGGAGGATCATATGAAACACTTAAATTTAGTGTTGAAGAATTTGCAGGAAGAAAAGCTCACAATCAATCTTGAAAAGAGTGAGTTCATGAAGGAAGAACTAGTCTACCTAGGATTTGTAGTTTCCAAAGGTGACTCGAAAATGGATAAAGAGAAATTAGAGGCCATATTGAAATGGCCTACTCCTAAGACAGGGACTGAAGTTAGGAGCTTCCATGGGTTAGCCTAATTGTATAGGAATTTCATTAGGAGATTCAGTGAGATTTTTGCTCCAGTCCTAGAGACCATTAAAGGAGAATTAAAAACAAAATTTGTATGGACCAAGGTAGCTAATGAGGGGTTTGAAAGGTTGCAAAGAGAAGTAGCCACTCAACCTATACTATTGTTACCAAGCTTTGACAAACCTTTCATAGTAGAATGTGATGCAAGTAGCATAGCAGTGGGGCCTACCTTAAGCCAAGAGGGAAGGCCTGTGGCATTTTTCAGTGAGAGATTGAATGAGGCAAAGTCTATGTACTCTTCCTATGTCCTGGAGCTATATGCTCTTGTACAAGCCCTAAAGAAATGGAGGCATTACTTATTGCCTAAAGAGTTTTTTTAATTTATAGATAACCAAGCATTGAGTTATATAAATACTCAAGACAAGCTTAGATTGAGACACATCAAATGGATGGAGTTCCTACAGTCATACACTTTCACTATAAAGCATAAGAAGGGGGTGCAAAACAAATTTGCATATGCCCTTAGTAGAAGATTTCTCACCATTTAGGAGATTCAATTGCAGAGTACAGGGGTTGAAGGTTTTAAGGACCTCTATGAGGGAGATTCATATTTCTCAGAGATTTATAAGGTGTGCAAAGATTTTGAGAACCATTTTCACAGTGATTTTGCAGACTATACATTGCAGAATGGATTTCTATTCAAAGGCAAGAAACTATGTGTTACAAAAAGCTCTATGAGAGAGAATCTCATATAGGAGAAGCATAATGGGAGTCTAAGTGGACACTTTGGATTGAACAAGACACTAGACTTAGTGGAAAGGTTCTATTGGTGGCCAAAAATGTAGAGGGATATAAGAAGATATGTGGAGTAGTGTGGGGTGTGTCAAAAGGAAAAAGGAACTTCATCAAATGCAGGCTTATATCAGCCATTGCCCATCCCATGTAGACCATGGGATTGCATCAGTATGGATTTTGTTGTGGGACTACCTAGGACACCTACTGGTTTAGACAGTGTGTTTGTGGTAGTAGATAGATTTAGAAAGATGAGCCATTTTGTCCCATGCAAGACAACACATGATGCTAGCCATATTGCCCATTTGTTCTTCAAAGAGATAGTGAGGATACATGTCTTGCCAACAAGCATAGTTGCAGAAAGAGATGTGAATTTTATGGGACATTTTTGGAAGACAGTTTGGAGAAGGCTAGGAACCAAATTATCACATAGCTCAGCTTATTATCCTCAAACAGATGGCTAGATAGAGGTGATCAATAGGGTCCTTGGAAATTTGTTGAGGTGTTTGACCAAAGAATGTGGCCAAAGTTGGGAGAAAGTGATACCTCAGGCAAAATTTGCCTATAATAATAGCACAAATCAGACCACAGGTAAAAGCCCATTTGAGATTGTTTATGGGTTATATCCTAGGGGTGTAATTAAGTTGAGAGACTTACAAGGTTATGAAGGCATCAGTGGTCACGTTGATGTTTTCTCTCAGTCAACAAGAGAGGTACATGAATAGATTAGGACATTAATCGAGGCCAATCAAAAGTTGAAAGCCAAGAGGGATGAGGGAAGAAGAGATCTGTAATTTGAAGTGGGTGATCTATTAATGGTGTTTTTAAATAAGGCAAGACTACAAAAGGGGATACGTAGTAAGCTATAGATGAAAAGGATTGGGCCTCGCAAGGTGTTGGCCAAGTATGGACCCAATGCTTATAAGGTGGAGTTACCCAAGGAGATATCAATTTCTCCAATCTTCAATGTGAAGGTTTTGATAAAGTATAAGGGGCCAAAGATGGATGAGGTACAGTACAGTATTGAAGTGAATAAGGATGTGGGAGAGCTCAAGATTCTGGATCAGATCAAGCCACAAGCTGAAAGGATATTGGACTCAAGAGTGAAGACAAAGACCAGACACAAAGTCTATATGGAACATCTAGTGAAGTGGAGGTAGCAACCAGAGTGAGAAGCCACTTGGATAGCTGAGAGTGAATTCAAAAGGCATGGAATCAGTGAGGAGCTCCTGACACCATAGGTACCTTAACTTGTTTTTTGTAGGGGGAGGATGGTGCAGGAGAACCCTAAGGTCTTTGAAAGATCTTGTTAGTCATTTTGGCTTGTAGGTTGGTTTGGAAAACCATCTATGAATAAGGACTATGTTATAAAGTCCCAAGTGTGTCTAAGCTATGTTTAGGGATAGTAGTGTTTAGGGTTTGCAAGTTGTAGAGTCAAGTTGCACCTAGGGGTCTATACCCTTAGAAGTTAACCAAAAGGTCAAAGGGTTGACCAAAACTCCAAAATGGGGATATTTTCAAGTTTTTAAGTGTTTTAGGGAAATTTGGTAACTTTTGAAACCAAATTGGGCCATTGAAGTTGAGAGAATGCCATTTTGACAAAAGTTGTCAAAGTTGTCATGACAACTTTTGCAACTTTGCAAAGTTGTCATGACAACATTTCCTAGTTTTTAGGAATTGGCTTTTATGATGCCCAAATCCCAACATGAGGGTCCAAACATGTGGTAATGGAGTATATAAGGTGACACAAACCCTAAAGTGGTAGTTAGATTTTACTTTGTACAGACTATTTGTCTAGAAGCAAGTTTTACACTGTATTTTGCAGATAGAGCCATCATCCAATACTTTAATGGATTAGATGGATTGAATTAATGCATTGAGAGTGTTAATTATATAATTTACTTAGTCACTATGGAATTTATTTGATCATTTTTTCATTCTATTTAACAAATTGTAAATCTTTTGAGTTTTGTTAGTTTATTGTCCAGTTTTGGACCAGTCATGTAGAAAATGGCTTTTCTTGGAATTCTCGTGGTCCAAAGTCCTATGAACACTTGGAATACATTAAAGCCTTGTATATAAATTGTTTACATAGTGTGTGGAGTGTGTTTGTGTGTGTAGGGAAGGCAAGAGAACATTTAGGCCATAGGCGAGTACTAGTTACTCTGGTTACGAAAACTAAACAATACAACAACAATGGTGATTGCTTGGTGATTGGTGTGTGCCAAGAAATGGTGGAGGAATGTAGGGTCATGTAATACATACATTTCAAAGGGAGGATAATATGTTTCTTTTTTCTTTTAGGTCTAGTAATCATCTTAGCACAAAGGAGCTTAGGCAAAACAACCTCTTGGTCCAATTCCTTCATAGGGTCATCATGTTTTGAAATGTTATTTGAGATATTGGTAACATTTCTATGTTTTTGAGGATTAAATCTCAATCCATAATAATTCACATTCCCCCATTCTGTAAGGGCATTTGAATTCCATGTTTATGCTTAGCACATCCTTGACTATGGAATCCCTCTTTAACTAGTAAATGATAACCATAACAAGAAGCCATATGAAAAGAAGTCAATTGAACTCCAATAGTCACTAAGTCATCATTAGTATGTTTGATAGAATCACAAGAAGGAGAAAAAAAAAAATTATAGGAGAATATGAGGTAGGATCTTGATTTTCCATAGGATCATCACTAAGAGGGAGAGCATTAAGGGCATTCATATCATTTTTCGCTAATGCCTCATCACTAGAAGGAAACCCAATTAGAGGTAATATGTTAATAATGTTCTCTTCTTTCTCTAAAATGTCCACTAAGGGGAGTGTGTTTTAGAAAAAGAGTCATCATCATGTATGACTATGTCATCCATTAATAAATCACCCTCTTGTATCAAAGCATCTTCACAAGAAGGGGATAAATCAATGTCTTTATCCAAGCGCTCATCCCAAAAGGTAGAATCATCCATAATGGCTTCACAAGGAAGAGAGTAATCTATTGGAGTTGATGAAAAATATCAACCCACAACTTTCAAGAATCACCTGCATGCAAACCTGTCATAGAAAGAGAGAAGCAAAAAAGCTATGGAGGCCAAAAATAATAGATCGATGGAAGAGGAAACATCTTGTGCAAACAATGGAGAAAAAATCTTAATGCAATAATATCCTCAATTAATTAATAACCATCAAATTGAATAATTTACAAAGAGGGAATCCTTATAAAAGGATACCAAAACCCTAAAAGGGAAACCCTAAAGGGGAAATATCTAGGTTGCATAATAATAATTAATAAAAGAATTAATTATTAAATGCCTAAAGTTTAGCTTAAGTGAAAGAGAGATAATAAGTGACTTAATAATTAAATCAATATGATTTAATTAATAAGTGGAATCACGTTATTACTCTAACAGCCCCCCTTAAGATAAACTTAGGGAGAAGCAAAAACCTAGAAATAGCTAATGAAAGCAGGAAAAATGGGTCCCGGCAACAAGGCCTGATGAGGTACCCAAGTACAAAAATCTCTGTAAAGAGGAGAAATAGAGAAAACCACATGGGAAAAACCCTACTCCAAAAAGAGATGAAGCCTAGTGAAGGACTGAAGTAGCCCCCAAACTAGAGAAAGTCCCAGAAAATAGGAATAGAGAAAGAACATGTAGAACACCTCTGAAGCATGAAGTTGCAAACACTGTCAAAAATAACTGCTGAAACCTTCATTGTAATAGAACATGATCAGGTAGAGAATACTTTAAACAAAGCCTGAAGAGATGATCAATTGAAGATGGAAGAATGCCTCAGAAACAGGAATGAAAGAAGAGTGTCCATATGGTAAATGATCCATCTCACCAAAATGCATAGGTACCAACCACTGCATCCGCCTAGTACATAGGAACAAATACTAAATACATAGATCACTCCATCAAACCAAGGAAGCATTAGAAGCAACAGGAGATACCCCCCATAATGCTAAACATGGAGAGGTCTGACAGGAACACTGAAATGCAATGCCAAAAACAACTTCAAGAAGAAGACTCATGAACACCAATAGTGCAGAAGAAGGTACAAGCACAGGATAAAGGGTGGTGTCAAAGTAGAAGAAATGATCTTCTAGACACACATCATGTGGGTAATGTCGTGGAAGGGACACTCACTTGACAAAGGTGGATGAGCACAAAAGGAAAAATATCATAACCCCCCCATGGCACTTTATAACTGAGTGCGAGTACAAACAAGAACAAGGTGTACAAGATCCTATATATGCAATTGCATGCACTTTATTTTAGTGCATTTACAAAAGAAAGCTACAGAAAAAGGTGTATACAATGTTCAGAAAAGGAAACGATCCCAAGACCTGAAACATCCAAGATATCCATCAGAATGCCATAAAGTAAAAAACTAAATACATAGATACATGGAGAAGAATTTGGGTGTGAGACCCATATAATAAGAAAGAGAATAGAAGTAGCTTTCCGACCCCATGCAAAAGTCAAAAAAAGGAGTCCAGATGAGCAAGATATGGCTCCTGGAGTGCAAAATAGAACCCTGACTTTGACAAG
This sequence comes from Thuja plicata, assembly GCA_018584345.1. NCBI lineage: Eukaryota > Viridiplantae > Streptophyta > Pinopsida > Cupressales > Cupressaceae > Thuja > Thuja plicata. The sequence continues at coordinate 1,177,411 of MU227552.1, forward strand.
AAAAAAAAATTTCAAGATGGAAAAATTATAAAATCTATCCTTCAAAAAGACATTCATCTCGGAAAGAGCTTTCCGGCGATATAAGGAAGTCGAAAATCGGCCTCCGTTTGCTCCAGATATGAGCAAAAAACCACCGGGAGGTCAAAACAGAAGTGAACCTCATGAAACCTCAGCCAAAAATAGCGGAGCCCTACTAAACTCGCGATTCCTCCAAAAAAAATAATGCCTCCAAATTTCCCACCAAAATGACAGAAAAAAAATATTATTTTTTTAATGAAAAAAAATAATAAAAAAACATTATGCTTTTTTTTAAGAAAAAACATAAAAAAACACATGTTTTTTTTATATATAAAAAAAAACACCAAAAAAAGATTTTTTTTTTTTTTTAAATATTAAAAAATCTCGAGGCTTGTGGCTGCTAACATCAGTGGCACAGAAATTGAGGTGGATTTTTACTTCAAAAATGTGCCAAGGTCATGTAAGCAAAAAAGAGGGCCCAGATTTCAACTGTGTCCAAATAAGATGTACCTTATATGAAAATAGGGGTTTTGGGGGTATTCTGAACATAACCCAAATGTTAGTTTTTGCTCAAACTATTCCAAACAAAAGATCCTCCCCAAAACCACTAAAATCTGAGACAAAAATCGCACAAAAATATAGATTAAAGAACAAGGCCAAATCTCTCATGAAGAGAATAGGGGCACAAAGATCTGGAGCTCTGATATCATATTGGAGTTGATGAAAACTATCAACCCACAACTCCCAAGAATCACCTGCATGCAAACCTGTCACAGAAAGAGAGAAACAAAAAAGCTATGTTGGCCAAAAATAACAGATCGATGGAAGAGGAAACATCTTGTGCAAACAATGGAGAAAAACTCTTAATGCAATAACATCCTCAATTAATTAATAACCATTGAATTGAATAATTTACAAAGAGGGAATCCTTATAAAAGGATACCGAAACCCTAAAGGGGAAATATCTAGGTTGCATAATAATAATTAATAAAAGAATTAAATATTAAATGCCTAAAGTTTAGCTTAAGTAAAAGAGAGATAATAAGTGACTTAATAATTAAATCAATATGATTTAATTAATAAGTGGAATCACTTTATTACTTTAACATAATCAACATCCAAATCCAAAGGTTCATCCCAAATAGGAGGATTATCATCCCTATCAATAAAGCACATTGTAGGAGTGCCTAAAGCTTGATCCCTAAAGGGGAAATAATTATATTATAAAGTAGGCTCATAGAAAAGACGTATATTAGGAGATGAATCAATCCTTAACTCATCTCCATGGAGGGAAAGATTAAATTCATCTTCTTGATCTAATATATCCTTACAATGTAATACAAGAGAGGACAAAACAACATCACACGCACTAAATGAAGTCTTTGTAGGTGTATCAATGTTGTAAATAGTGAAACATGAAGGTAACCATGCACACACCCAATGGTAAAGGTCAATTGAAGAGGTTGTAGAGGAGGATAAAATAGGAATAGGATCAATGGAGATCTTATCCAAACCATTTTCATCCTCAATTCCATGTACCTCATTGAGGGATCTATTCTCTTTAGCAACAAAAGCCTCGTCAAAGTATTCAAAACAAGAATCATACATGTTGAACACAAAGTAATATTACAAGCATGAAAAATGTAAATGTTTTTCTATTTTTAAAGAAATTTTGTGATTTTTATGAATTTTGAAATATAAATGCAAGAGAATAAAAGAAAACCTAGTTCTATATGCATGCAAGATCTAATATGAAATGTAAATCTAACACCAAAAAGAAAGAGTCGACTATCGCGGGTCCACCAAAATGTAAAGGTAAAAAATGATGTTAATAGAATAAGAGTGCTTTGATACTCAAATCACTTATCACCTTACATTTAATGTTTATAGTGGAGGGATAAATAAGATATTCCCTTTTATTCTCAAATGCACAAAGGAAGGATCCAAATTGATCAACCCAAAAAGGATCAATTCATAAATGAATCAATCTATTGGAAATAAGAATAAAGAAGGAGATCCTAGGTTTCCCTCTTAAAATGTGTGTGAATGAATGTAAATGTGTGATAGATTTAGAATGATTAAGGATTTGAATTGAAATGGATAGGAGAAATACACTAACATTGAAATATTGTAGATCAAATAATGTTGTTTTCTGAGGTCTATATTCCATTTCTAGAAAATCTGAAGTATGATCCAGAATAGAAACATACAGACGAACAAAACCCAGAAATCATTTTTCGATCTGACACCGTATTGAGAAAAAGGTTGACCTTGACCCACAAATGTCACCCGTGACCCAATAATCTTGACCTTGACCTGCATAGGTTCGATAGAAAATCTGTTCGCGGATCCTGAAAGTTGGCCAAAAAGGGTATCCAAATTTGCCCTCAAATCCATAGTCCTGAACCTATACCTACAAGAAAAAGAGGTTTGTTTGTTGGGGGAGAGGGGTTTGCCTTAGTCAAACCCAAATTTAGGAATTAACCTTAAAATCAATAAAATATAGAATGCTAGCAAGTAGTAGAATTGAATCTAATAATGAAGCTATGATATTTAATAGATATGCCAATGTAATTCAAATGTAAGCAAGTATGTAAATATGAAAGCTTGGACTCAATAGAAACCATAAACCTCCATTATTATATGCTTGGAATCCACCTTGAAGAGAGAATGAATGAATCTTGAGGATGCACAAAAGGATCTTGAAGGAAGATCACACCACCATGATGGCTAGATCTAGGGTTTGAATGATGAATCTTGAATGCTTGAACCAAATCCCTTCAAAGGCTTGAGAGCTTGAATCCTTGATCTTCAATGGAGAGATTGAATGCTTGAGAGGAAGACTTGATCACCTTGAAATCTTGGAAACATGTAGAACAATGGATGCTTGAACTTTTTGCTTGATTTCACTTGGAGAAAATTAGAATTACCTATTGCATCTTATGCTTGATGGTTAGAGAAAATGAGAGGAGAAAGCTTCCTTTTATATGAAATGAGGGCACAATCTTCTAGAGAGGCTAACATAGGAGAATTAAATTCAAATTAGACCCATGCCCCTAGAAGAGGACCTACATTAAATATAATTTAATATTTTATGCTTCAGCACCCAAAACAGCCGACCCGGAAGCGGGAAATGAATTTTTGATGACCTCTTGCAGCTAAATGGCTTCCAGATTTGAAAGGGGGACCTAGGTCAAGGTCAAGGTCAACCCTGAACTAGGTCAAGGTTTATTTTCACCTTGACCTAGGTCAAGGTCTAGGTCGAGCTTGACCCAGGGGGTCAGAACCCCTGGAATAGGTGTCAGGTGGGATAGAAGGTGCCTGGAGAGGCCTAATCAGGGTCCTAAACAGGCACAGAAGTAGGAGATGATGTAGAAATGAGGGGACAGTATGATGGTGGTCAAAAACATCCCCTAAGGAGGGCTAAACATTCTTAACATGGAAGGGCTTCCCTTTTAAGAGGATACACTACCAATAAAACATTCAAAGAACTTCATATTATATACTACACAATATTTATTTAATTTTACTCTCTCACCTTTCTTAAAATAAAATTGTATCAAGTGATTTAATATTGTATCACATACCTCAATTGGAATCAATTTTCAAAGGAAGAACAAATGGTCAATCACGTCTCTATTATACAAATTGGCTTGCGGAGGAAACAATCTCTAATCTACCCAGATGTGTGATACGTTAATTTCTCAATAACTTCTAACTGAGTTACTGCACTCCAAATTCTTTAAAATGTTATTTCTAAATGCTTCTCATACATTCTTCACAAGAATAGAACTAGTACTTTCTATAGCAGGTCTACGCGCAAGATTCCATCGCCTTCACTCTGAACAGGAAGGCTTCCACACACTTCAAATTGCTCTCTTGTTATGAATGTTCAAATTTCTAGTCTCCTTTCAATTGAAGTGGTTACTCAATCCAACATAAAATTTACTAAACTAGATACACTATTTTGTAGTGCAGAGAACTTTATCTTTATTCCATCATTTCTCTTGTCCAACCAATAACATGTCTTAACCCAAGTCCTGACTCTACACTGACAAGAAAACCCATATATATATATGTGTGTGTGTGTGTGTGTGTGTGTGTGTGTGTGTGTGTGTGTGTGTGTGTGTGTGTGTGTGTGTGTGTGTGTGTGTGTGTGTGTGATCCCTAATAGATATCTATGAGAGGAGGTCTATTGACATGAGTAAACGATTATTTCATAATATTCTTTGTGTATTTTATTTGTTAACTATTCTCTAATCCATCTTTAAAATCATTTGCAATGGGATAGGTAAGTGTTGATTTTCTCCTAATTATCTAAAACTTCACTTGAGTTACAAATTCAAGATATTTTTAAGGATGAGTAATCATAAACTAAGGTTTTATGAATATTCACATTTTGCATCTAATGTTATTTCTATAGATCTATATTGTCACAACACACATGTTAGTAGTTTTAAATATGAGTTGTACAATTACCAAAACCTAGAACAAATAGGAGTTCTTGAGACTTGTATTAAGATCATACCACTTCTTATAGATTCTATAAACTTTCAGTTTCCTCTCTAAAGGATTTTATTACTTATTCGTAGTACAATCCTCTTTTTCTCAAATAAAATTATTTTGGATACTTTAAATATTGTTTGTATTTATTTTTTGGTAAAAGCACAATAAGTTGTCACACTTGTATTAAGGAAAAGGCTATGAACACCAAAACTATTCAACTTCAAGGGCATAAAATAGGTATTTCTATTGAAAATTTGAAGATGATGTAAAGTGATGAAATGTGTAAAAATGGATGAAGTTTGTGCCTATAATTTATGATAAAAACAATTAGTTAAAAATTGATGTGTTTTTTTTTATAAAAATTTTAAAGTCTATTTTTTGTTTGCTGAAAAATACTGCAAACCAGGGGGTTCACTTTCCGCCAAGAATTTTCAAGTAAAAAAGCATTTTTTTCCACCGATTTCAAAATATGTTTTAGATGACATGTATAGCTAGTGCAAAAAAAAGAACTATTTTTGATCTATATTTTGTTCGTTATAACTAATCAAATTCGAACTTACCCAAAATCAACAGTTTTCATCTCTCACCTTCTTTCCCCTATCAAAACTACACCAAACTATATATATATATATTCTTGAAGATGACACTCTCCTCTAGTGTTGTATATAATTTTTAAATTTTGTGATTTGATTTGCTAATTTTTTTTATTTTCCATATCAACGTCTTCTTGAAACTTGATATACCCACTAGCAGTATTTAGTAAATTTGATCCACTTTCTGTAATCAAAATACTATAAAACTTATATATCCCAAATTTTGATTCTGAGCTCTATAAAAGTGTATTTTTACTCTTTTGAACTTTTGTATTTTTCATAGTGAAAGAAGCTGTAGAAGTTGAAACTTCTATAATTTTGCAGATTACTTGGGGTCTGGCTGCCACATGGCACGCCACATCAGATAGTTTGGCTGAGTAGGACTCAACCGAGTGGGATTCGGTCAAAGCCCACTCGGCCAAATTCCATTAGGAGTCAGCACCCCCATGAGCAGTTGCTTGAGTGACCTACCCCTTCGACCACATATATAATAAAGGTGGTTTTTTTAGAATTTATCAAATTTGAAAATCACTTTTATTTTAATAAGTGATGTGTTTTGAGATCAAAAGTGGTGTTTTTGCGAAGGAATACAAAGGAGTGTGAAGGCGATCTTTTTATCAAGGAGTAGTAAAGTGAAATTTTCTTGATATACTTTGTGCAATGGGAATTAAAAGGAATAGATCAATGAAATATGATCGCAAAAAGGATGACAAAATGAAAGGCCATACAAAATGTAATGAAGAGAAACCAGTCGATGTTGAAGAAGAACCTATTGATGTTGAAGAAGATGCAACTCAAGTAGGGAAGGAAATTGGTAGTAGTCGAGGTACAAATATTGTTTTTACAATGCAAAATTTGATGGAGATGAATGACGATTCTCTTTTAAGTCAAATTACATATGAACACATGGTACCCAAAAGCACTATTAAATTGCATCTCAAAAAAATTTGGAAGGAATTTTTTGAGGATAGATCTGTAGTGGGAAGAGCATAATTATTTGCCAAGTTATTCAGGAAAAGAGAAATGACTCTGGTTTTGGAGTTGTTGGGTGTTGATAATAAGAAAAGCACAGCAGGTCAAATAAAAGAAACAACAATTGAAAATTTACAAGATGCATTGAATCTTGTTAACAAAACAAAAATGGACCTGATTCAATTGCTACTCATAGAGCGTTGATAACTATGATTTCCAATAGAATTTGATACACAGAAGACAAGTTAAAGTAATTTTTGAATTACTAAATGTATCTAGAAGAACTGTTCAAAGATACATTAGGATGAGAAATATGTTTAATTTGAACATTGAAAAGAACTGAGTATATATTTGTAGACTTCCTCAAAAAGATAGAATTCCTAAAGATGTAAGAATGCATGTCATTGAATAGCGGATCAGGAACTCTCGTGTTACTTCTCATAGAAGGGACACTCTAAAGCTGAAAGATGAAGAGACCAATCTGAAAGTTGAACATCCAAAACATTTTATAGATGGAACACAAAGTGAATTTTTGAAGCATTCAAGAAAGAATTTTCAGATGTGAAAATGGGTCAAATAATATTTGAGATGTTGCACCCTTTCTTTGTACAGATAAATAAAGTTCGTGAAACTTGTTGTTGTAGAAACTATATTGAGTCTCATCTATACTTGAAATCATATAAAAATGTTATGGCAGTAATTAATCAAGATACAATCATCCGTGGAAGTATGAAACAATTTGTGAAGTAAGAAATAATTTGTGAAGTCCATTCTATGTGATATACTAGATGATTCAGATGAGTTCAATGTCCAGTGCATAAAAAGTGAATGCATTGATTGTGAACATTTGCAGAAATTTCTATTAAAAATTTAGAATATTGATGTTTCAATGCTGGTTTTGTGGAATATATTTGAATATGAGACATACCAAACCAAGACAAATGAGGAATCCAAAAAAATTGCATTGAAGGAGAGTGAATTTCCCTACTTTGAGTTTATGATTAAATTTGAACTATGATTTATCCACATATCCAACATTTTCATGGTGCACGGGTAAGCTAAATAGTTTCGTGATTCCCAAAATTATTTTTCACATGATTGTATTATTTCAATTGTAGATTTCTCTGAGAACTATACGTTTTCCCCTTAATCAGAGCTCCAAGCTCAATATTATCATTATGAACAAGTTACAATATTTGTGCAAGTGACCTATAGACATGCACATTTTGATTTGGATGAGGTAGAAATTATTGATCAAAATGAACTTATTATCATCAAGGAGGTTTATTTCTATATCAACGATGATAGGGTACATGATAGGATTTATGTGGCTCATTGTTTTGGAATGTTTTTTTTAAGATCTTGCCAATTGCAGGATAAATGCTTCACAACATTGGATTTGGTCTGTTGGTTGTACAGGTAAGCACATTATCTAATTCAATTCTAGTATATGCATAATTTCCATTTATAAATTTATTAAAATGATCATTTATACATGTGTGTCTACAAATTTATTGTTTAGGACAATTTAAGTCTACAAAAGCCTTTAATTGGTTAGCCATGTAACATGTGAGACACAATGTTAAGTTTCTTCGAAACTTCTTTGAAAGTGGACATAGAAAAGGAGAGCACGATGGAGTAGGAGCAGTGTGAAGCTTGCACTTTGGCAACATGAAATTGAAGGTACAAATGATGTTCAATGTTTGATGTGTAAGTTCATTCTTCAATTTTCATTTTCTTTAAACTGATAAGTTTCTTCTATGTAGGTGTATGCAAATTAGATGTCTACAGTTATAAATGAAATACTACTATTGTAAAGCTAATAAATCTATCTAAATGCAACACAATTAAGATTACAAATGATAAAATGAAATTAAAACAAGTTTACCTTCACTTACCCATCGTAGCTTGTCTCCATTGTCCTCCTAGCCTTGATTTCTTGGATGTGTTGAGCTCTCAAATTTCCAATTGAATCTCCTTGCCCAAGATGACACCAAAGTGTGGAGATTGAGTGGATGTATTCAAAATCACCTAGAGCTTGATTATGAAACTAATGGATAATGAAATTTTATGAAAATGACTTCAATGGATTGACTAAATGCTTGGATGCTTGATCTCTAGAATGCTTGAAAGTTACTATTTCCTATTCTCTATTCTCTATTAGCTATTTTCCTATTATCTCACAAAGGGAGAATGAGGCTCCTTTATAGGATTTTGGAGGACCCAAGCCTAGGTGGGACAATCCTAGGGTAAAGATTGAAAGGTGGAAGATCCTAGGGCTGCTATTAACTTGGTTGAAGGGGTTGAGAGAAAGGGAGATGTAGTTAGAATGTGAGAGGAAGAATAGGGAGGATGCTCCTCCTACATTGAAATAGAAGAGAAGAAGGTGGAAGGGAAAGACACAGGTCAAGTGTCTCAGAAAGACCATTGAGAGGAAGGAGGAAGGACTTTTTCCTCATGAGGACTCTTGGTACAAGTGTCCCATGAGTCACCTTGGACTCTTTGAGGTGGCTTGAGAAGCTCCTTAGGAATAGGGATTGCTTCTT
>MU227552.1:1192584-1206010 GCA_018584345.1 Thuja plicata
CACAATGGATTCATGAGGGAGAGAGTAATCAACATCCAAATCCAAAGGTTCATCCCAAATAGGAGGATTATATTCTAAAGTAGGCTCATAGGAAAGACATATATTAGGAGAATAATTAACACCAATCTTTAACGCATCTCCATAAAGAGGAATATGATGGAGAGAAATATTAAAGTCATCTTCTTTCTCTAATATATCCTTACAAGGTAATACAGGAGAGGACAAAGTGACATCACATGTACTAAATAAAGTCTTTCTAGATGTAACATCAGTCAATGGTAAGGTAAGAGGAGGATGTTGTTTAATCCCAAAAGTTATAGAAGGATGTTTGGAAAACACTTGAAACAACTTGTGCAACATGATAATGAATAAAGAAATGCATAGAAAGTAGATTTAAATATATCCCAATGCATTCAAATGGAATCTATAAGCATGAAGAATGTAAATGTTTTTTTATTTTGTAAAGAAATTTGTGATTTTTAATTTTTGATATATAAATGCAAGAGAATAAAATAAATCTACCAAAATGTATGTAAGATCTAACATAAGATGCAAATCTAACACCAAAAAGAAAGCGTTGTCTATCGCGGGTTCACCAAAATGTAACATATAAAATAGGGTTTATTGATTTAGAGGGGATTTGTAAGATGTTGAAAGAGGATAAGGTGATTTGATTGTTAATTGTTGTTTGATTTGATTAAAGTGAATTGAATTCCTTAATCCTACTTTATACTTACTTGAATTTAATTGAATTGTATTGATTTTGTATTGCAATTGTGATTAGGGAGAAGATAAGATATTCCTCTTTTATCCTCGAATGCACAAATGGGAGATCCAAGTTGATCAACCCAAAAGAAGGGCTAATGCACAAATGAATCAACTATTTGGAAAGGAAAATAACAAGAGAGATATCTTAAATTCTGTTAATTATATGTATAGATATGATATATGATAGTAATTGAAGAAATAGGAGAAATGTACTAACCTTGAAATATTTCAGATAAAAGAATGCTATTTTTTGAGGTCTGTAGACTATTTCTGGAAAAATTGAAGTATGATCTAGAAAGGAAATGCAGAGATGAACAAAACCCAGAAATCATTTTTTGATCTGACACTGTCTTATGAAAAAGGTCGACCTTGACCCACAAATGTCAACCCTGACCCAATAATGTCGACCTTGACCTAGGTTAGGGGTGAGGTCGACCCTGATCCAATAATGTTGACCTTGACCTGCACAGGTCTGAAAGAAAATCTGTTCATGGATCCTAAAAGTTTGCCAAAAAGGGTATCTAGATCTGGGTTCAAATCTACAATCCCGAACCTGTACCTACAAGAAAAAGAGGTTTGTTTGTTGGGGGGGAGGGGTTTGCCTTGGTCAAACCCCAGTTTTGGAATTAACCTCAAATATATAATTGAAATTGCAAAAGTGAACAAAGCAAATGCATAAATTCACCTTGCTTGTAAAATTCCTTCTGGAGGATTCAAATCCTTGAATCCACAAGTAGGAATACACCAAAATGTGGAATGTAGAATGTAGGATGTCTTCAATCTCTTGCTTGTAGATCTCCAACACCAAATCTTGAATGGGTTCTTGAATTTAGAAGAGGCTTAGAAGAAGATGGATGGAGAGATCACCAAAAGGGCACCATGTAGCTTCAATCCTTCAATGGCCTTCAATGGATCTCCTTCATGAAAATGGATACTTGAATGGATGAATGCTTGCTTGAAATATTTCTCCTTAGCTTGCTTGAATCACCCTTGAAGATAGTTTTCTTGATGATAGTTATTGTTCATAATGCTTCAATAGAGGACTTAGAGAAAATAGACAAGACAAAGATCAGTTACTTGGAAGGCTAAACACGTCTACAATGGAAGTGCTTCCATTTTCTGACTATACAGATATAGACGAGACAAAGATCAGCTGGGAGGATATGGTAGAGTTATATGAGCCACTGCCGGTTATTTTGGCTAGAGAGATCAGAGGATATGTCTATCCAAATTGAAAACCACATGGCTTCACAGTTGGATGGGGCTAGATATTATAGAGGATGATGGACGAGGGAAACCATTTTTCTTGGGGGTGTGCTTATTAGCACATCTTTATCATGATCTCCATCAAGTAGTATATCAAAGGGGAGCATCTCTATTAGCTGGTGTCATGTTGCTTCATGTATGGGCATGGGAGCACATAACGATCACATGGCCCACAGTTCTTAGATTCCAAGGCAGTGGGAAATCATACATATTTTTTTATGCATTAAATATCCAGTCTCAACGTAAGCTGGGAGAATTGGAGTTTTGGAGATATACTATTGATTATGTGATTTGGATACCCTACTTGGGGTGTGAGCCGTGGCAGGATGAGCTTCATCTTGGATATTGCTTCGAGTCTTGGTGGTTGATAGGGAGGACTCCCTTTATTATAGAGAGGCAGATGGTTAGTAGGGTCTTGTGATAGTTTGGCAGGATTTAGGGGATGTCACAGGGGGTGACAGAGTTCGCACGTACCCACTAGGAGAGACAGGACTGGGGGCCTATGGTTTCATATGAGGTTGCGAGGAAGGAGTTCTTGGACATGCCATTTTAGGCATGGTCAATGAGACAGGGGGTCGTAGACCCCGACATGACTACAGAGTATGAGAGATATCTAAGGGATCATTTTTTCCCTAGACTGACTGACCCAGCATAGAGGCCACCATAGAGAGATCTTGAGGATAGACACTGAGGCAGGTGATAAGGCTGGGATAGGAGAGGTTGAGTGGGAGGTAGAGGTGGCGATGATGATGGAGATGATGGAGGTGATGGTCCCGATAGAGGGAAGGGGGATAGAGTGATACCACATGATTTGATGCCACCTCCAGCCAGACAGGAGGGATGCTAGCCACCTATACAAAGACCAGTAGTTGCCCCGAGATAGGCATGGGTACAGGCATAGGTACTGATACAAGAATAGATACCAATATCAGTAGATCTCTTGGTACAAGCACATGTACCGATACAGGCAGGACAGGTATAGGATGAGACAGATGTGATACTGGGCTAGGAGGGAGTGGTATGGGGTGGATTTATACAGCATGACATACAGGACGAGCATATGCTTGATGTTGTGGATGATGTATAGATGCCAGATGTGGGGGCATAGGATATACAATTAGAGGTGGATTTTGGGTGTCGGGATCCCTATTTACAGAGGCATGCAACAGAGGAGGAGGACATAGACATTGATACATTTCTAATCAGACTAGCAATGACACAGGTACATGCAAATCACATCCCAGGATTAGAGAAATGGGTGGAGAGACTAGAGGGGGAGGTTGCAAAGGATAGAAAGGAGCGAGATACCATCATAGAGTGGTTAAGAGAGGTAGAGACACTACTAGATGAGCTTGATTCTACAAAGACATTGGGGCCTCATGCAGATAGTCTTTGGATGATGATGCAAGTTGGTAGGGAGATCACCTACTAGAGGGAGGCGTACAAATAGGTTGTTCTGCAGGATCAATGGATTGGGAGCTTCAGAGAGAGCTCATATGCAGTGAGGACAATAGCACATCAGAGACATGGGTCAACAGGTAGTGGAGGTACATCATCACACCCATTGAGACCACCATCAGGTTCTGGATATCCATCAGTGGCAGGGACTTCTATTGTAGTACGTAGACATTGATAGAAAGAGTTTGGAGGTAGTGGATCTTATCTTTTTAACATACACTTTGTATTTATCGCTTCATAGTATCATTATTGTATTATCATTATAGACTTCATGGACACTTATGGACACATGGTTATTTTTGTGAGATATCATTGGACATGTTATTTATGTTTTATGGACTCTTGATGATGGACTTTCTATATGATGCACTTCTATTATGATTACTTCTATGATGCATTTATTATGATGATATATGTATGTGGATACTGACACATGCAAGATGTGATGAATGACTTTGATTATGCATTTTACTTTATCTATCTCTATTTGGATGCAAAATGGTTATGATTTGATCATATATTGAATAATGGTACCTGATTGAATGTCAAATAGATGGATGAAATGATGATGATAATGAACTTAATGGAAAACAAAAAAGATATGTTATAATGATATAAAATGAAATGTATAATGATGGTAGTAATATAATGACCTATAATGTGATGAAATGACAACTATGATAAAATGAAATGATCAAAATATGCATCTAAATATAAATGGTTATATACAAATGAACAATCCTAAAAACTAAGGACATATACATAATGAGCCATGATAAATGCTATATTTTTGTTATCCAAAATGTCCTCAATTTTAAACAACAATGTGTCTGACACAAGAAGAATAGACAAAGAGAAAAGGTGATCTAAGCAAGATATCCTACAGAACTCTATAAAAGGAGTATGGGTATGCAACAAAAATCTATTAAATGTAATGCAAATGATATGAGTATCTCCACAACTTCACAAAACATATTAGAACTTAATAATTATTGGAATTTGATTTTCATCATTGAGCTCATTATGTTGCAAGAAGATGCAAGCATCCTTGTATAATTAAACCAGGATGACTTGAGCACTTCTTGCATGGAGTTTAATATAGAAAAATTGAAAAGCATCTAGGTATTATTGAACCGAGATGACATGATTTTCGTTTGCATATCAGAAAATGAATATCCCCTTTCCATCAGGGAACAAATATTTGGATTCAAGGTATGTGTGGCGTATCACCGTCAATAGTATTTGCATAACAACATGATCTGTATGTTGTCAATACTTATTCAACAGATGAAGGCACTTATGCATAGACACCCCAATTATTTGTTCCTTCAACTTCATCAGAAAATATCCCACAAACAGTAATCAAAGAAAATATCATGTCCCATCCTGGCTATCCTAATCAATGACATATTTGGAGTTTTAAACTCATGTCAAAGATATCCCAGAATACCATAGGAAACATGATAAAAATGAAATCCATATATGAATGCATAATCATATAACAAATCATTCTAACATGCATATCATGAATATACATTTCTTTTCCAAAGATAGTGTTAAGTTTACTGATCAGTTTGGTCGATGTGATGTTGTTGCAAATGTATAGATAAATGGTCATATTTTGAAAGATAAGTTCACAGATTATGAATCATGATTATAATAGCATTGTGTAAGAATAGTTGATTGTGTTTGCTTGTCTGGTGAAAAATACTCCATTCTATCCTCTAAGAGTTGTGACTATCATAGATCCACTTCCCAAACTATGTCGAGGACATGCCCCCAACTAGGTGATGGACTGACTTATTATGGGTGAAGAAAGACACACTGGACTAGGATGAAGACCAAGACAGTAGACCAATCTATGATGGGGTTTTATTAGGGATTTTTATAATGGATATGATAATCATGTACTAGACATTTTATTATGATATGTACAAGGTGAAAGATGACTTGAATAGACACTTTATTATGGGTATATACAAATGGGAGGATGCACTAGAACAATCCTAATAGAGAGAGGAGCTATCTTGTCACAAATGGTGCCTATTTCCAGGTTTTCACCACATGATTTTATTGCAATTTTCTTGTGTTTTTTTTAATTTTATATATATATCCCTTGCTCTGGGATCTCAAGCATAAATTTTTTTGAGGTGCATGTTGTTGATTGGTTCATCCAAGAGATCTCCCTTAGACATAGACAACTGATAAGCCCTGGAGCCATAAACTATTGTAATCATAAAAGGACCTAACCAGTTAGGTTCAAACTTACCCTTCTTCTCACGATGCCACTGATTTTTCAGATTCTCATGAAGGATGAGATCACCAACTTGAAAGTCTCTAGGTTTCACTTTACTATTATACCGACGAGACATCCTCTGCTGATAGACTTTCAAATGATCAAAGGCTCTGTGACGATGTTCATCCAGCAATTCTAATTTAGTTAGCCATGCAACTCTATATTCTTCATCTAGAATCAAATCTTTCAGGGACACAAGAAGAGAAGGTAACTCGACATCGAGGGGCATAACAGCTTCAGACCCATAGAGAAGGGAATATGGTGTGGGTCTAGTGGGAGTATGGATGTAAGTGTGATAAGCCCATAGGGAAGGATTCAATTGGACATGCCAGTCACGACCAGCGTCATTGACAATCTTTTGAAGGATTTTGATAATGGTTTTATTGGATGCCTCTGCTTGACTGTTACCTTAGGGGTAATAAATGGTAGAATAATGATGGGTGATGTGGAATTTAGCACATAGTTCATCCATATCTTGATTTTGGAATTGCTTCCCATGATCAGTAATAAGATGCATAGGGATACCATATATGCAAATGATATAATTAAGGATAAACATGGAAACATGTTTACCCTGTGACTGTGATCAATGGAACAACTTCAATCCACTTGGTAAAATACTTTGTTGTGGTTATAATGAACTTATGGCCATTAGAAGATGGAGGGTGAATTGCACCCATGAGGTTGAGTCCCCACTGACTAAATGGTAATGTTGTTGTAAAAGGATGAAGCTATTGTGCTGGTGCATGAATAAGATTCCCATGTATTTGACATTTCTTGCATTTACTAGCAAATTGAAAGGAATCTGTCTCCATAGTAGGCCACTAGTAACCTATATGCATGAGCTTCTTAGCCAAGGAAGGACCACTCGAATGTGTTCCACAAATACCCTCGTGTATGTCTTGTAAGGTAGTTTGAGCTTCACCATGTTCAAGACATCGTAAGAGAGTATCGTCAAGACCTCGCTGATACAGGGTGTCATATATTAGGAGATAGCGAGAGGTTTGGCATAAAAAGGTTCATTTTTGGTTTCTAGATAAGTCAGGTGGAATGATATTGTCTTTAAGGTAGGAATATATCTTTCATTATGTAGGGGAATCATGTCCGATAATATGACATATGATACTTGTATTAGGATCATCGTATGCAGGATAAGCCAAGGATTCCACTAAGAACTCAAACAAGCTTTGGTATCTTTTACATCGAATAGAGAAGCAATTGTTTCCATAGCATCTGTAGCCTTATTTTCCTGTCTTGGAATTTTCTAAAAGGTAATGAGTGAAAAAAATTGTTTAAAGTCATCTACCATATGCTTATATGGTAACAATTTGTCATCTTTGGTCTGGTATTCATTATTAACTTGATTGATAAGCAACTGGGAGTCTCCATAGACATTCAATTCAGTGACTTTCCATTACAGAGACATCTTTAATCCAATCATCAAAGCTTCATACTCAGCTACATTATTTGTACAAGGAAAGAGTAACTTGTAAGACTTTGGTATTGTATATCCTTGTGGTGTAACAAATAACACTCCTTCTCCCAAACCATGCTGGGTATATGATCCATCAAAGTACAACTTCCATGTTTGTGTAGATAATGTCAAGATATGTGCATCTGGAAATTCTATATATATATATAGGTTGATCATCTGTTAGTGGTGCCTCGGCTAATTGATCTACAATTACTTGTCCTTTAATAGGCTTTCGATCCACATACTCAAAATCAAATTCACTAAGCAACATAACCCACTTAGCTAATCTACCTGTCAATGTTGTCTTACTCAAAAGGTACTTCAAAGGATCAATCTTTGAAATAAGCTTGATGGAATGAGACAACATGTAATGCCACCACTTTTTTTAAGCAAAGACCACTACTAGACATGCTCGTTCAATTGGTGAATAATTGAGCTCATATCCCACAAGGGTGCGACTGATGTAATATATAGCCTTCTCTTTCCTTCTTGATCTTGTTGGGCCAAAAGAGCACCGAGCGAGACTTCTATAGTTGAAATATAGAGCAAGAGTGGCTTGCCTGGAATTGGTGACATAAGAGTAGGAGGATTTGCTAAATATTGCTTGATCTTAGTGAAGGCTTCTTCACACCTATCATCCCACTTGAATAAGATGTCTTTATGTAACAGGTGTTGAAAAGGATGACTTATGTCTGCTAATTGAGAAACAAACCTTCTGATTGATTGGAGGCATCCTTGTAAAGATCTTAATTGACTGATATTCATAGGTGAAGCCATCTCCATGATTGCCTTAACTTTTTTTGGATCAACTTCTATGCCCTTAGCTGAGACAATATAACCTAACAATTTTCCTGATGTAACCCCGAATGCACATTTATTTGGATTGAGTCCAATCTGGTACTTTTCCATCAGGGTGAATATTCTATCCAACACTCTTAAACGACCATCTCTTTTCTTGGATTTTGCTAGGATATCATCAACATAATCCTCCATTATGGTATGCATCATGTCATGAAAGATTGTGGTCATAGCCCTTTGATAAGTTGCACTAGCATTTTTGAGCCCAAAAGGCATCACATTCCAACAGTATGTGCCCCAAGGACATGTAAAAGCAATCTTTTCCTGGTCTTCTGGCGCAATCTTGATCTGGTTATAGCCAGAAAACCCATCCATTAAGGATAACATCTCATGCCCAGCCTTTAAATCAACTATAATAACAATGCTAGGCAATGGAAAGTCATCTTTAGGACAAGCCTTATTGAGATCTCAAAAATCTATAAAATTCCTGATAGACTTGTCTGGCTTGGATACTGGTACAATATTGGAAACCCACTCAGCATAATCAATGGCTCGAATGAATCCAACATCCAATAATTTCTTCAATTATGCTTTGACCATAAGTGAAATATGAGGATGCATTTTTCTGAGTTTTTGCTTCACTAGCTTGATTCCTGGTGCAATAGACAAATGATGCATAATAATATTAGGATCTAGCCTAGGTATATCAGCATAAGACTAGGCAAAGTTGACCTGTCCCTTTTTGCAAAATTGTGAAAAGGCTTCTTTTTCTGACACTGTTAAGGATACTGTTATCTTCAGAATACATGGGGACTCCTTCGTTCCAATGTTGAGAGGCAACATTGGTTCAATAAGTATTGCAGATTTCTCCCAATACATATGATTGTGGAGATTTTCAATCCTTCCATCTTCAGCTGCCTCAGAGAGGTTTTTACCCTCAGATACGTCTTTTATTTTTACCTTTTTAAGATCTAACACTACCACTAAGTGGTTTTCAATGTTAGATCTATTGACTATTTTTACATTTTTATGACTGGAAGGATTGTCACCCTCTCCAAAATAAGCCATTTCATTGAGTTCTATTGGAAATCCTGATTTATGATCCCCTGGTGGTAGATGATCTCTGATTCCAAGATAGTCGATAATTGTGTCACCATTATGGAAAACATCAAGTTCTAGATTATTGGGAGAATCCCAAGCTATAAGCTCAGTGTGGATAAGGGGTATTGGATCATTTGGGTCAATTTCAAAGGTTGAGATGGTATTGATGGAAAAGATCTCAAAGTTTATGATTGTATCGGCAAGGTCATTTCCATACTCTCATCCAAATTGTCTATCACAAGATAATTCTCACTTTCCTCACAATTGCCAAGAGTAGTATCATGTGAATATAATCCTAGTGGTTCCATCCTTGAACTCTTCCACTCATGATAATCGTTACTATAGGTATGAACAACATAAAATTCTATCTCTTTGGTATAGTCAGATAATGAAGCCCATTCATAAGCATTAGAATCATCATTATGATCCCTAAGTTTGTTAATGATTTCTGTCTCTATCTTTTTCTTTTCTAGATCTACATACATGCCATGTTTTCAGAACTCTAATGTAGGAGCCTTAGAATTCTTGTAGAAAGGTGTAATCTTTTCTTTACCTTTAGATTCCTTTGGTCCTTCTCCTTTGTATCCTAATCCTGTGGTGTCTCTTTGGTAATTTGGATTTTTCAGAATTGGTTTTATAACACCCTCTCTTTGCAACCCTATAGGTCCACTTCCTTGATATCCCATCTTTTGCAACAAAGTATATCGCTTACTGTATACATTGGGTGATATATACTCATGTTTTTCATCTTCTTGATCTTTATGGTGTTTGCGCAAATGATTATCATTACGCTCAGCTGCCTCTTTTGATATAGTGCCCCCACTTATAAATGTGCCATAAACAAGCGTAGAAGGAGCTTTTGATTGTTGTTTGGAAATCAAGGATTTTCCGTATGACTTAGGAGATAAGGGTAACTTTGTGATACATAAAGTTTGAACCAAAGTGTATTCTCCCATACTTTTCTCTTTTATGTCTATTTTGATCCCATTGGATTTAGAGGTCGATGATTCATTACTTGGATCAATGGGTGTTGTTATAGAAGATCCAACATGATTATAGGGTACCAAGGATTCAGGTGTTGTCTTCACAGTGTTGCAATACTTAAAAAGATTCAGATCTCCTTTAATAGTTATTTCTTAACCATTATGTGGAAACTTCAAACACTGATGATAAGTTGATGGTATAACTTGAATAGAATGAATCCAAGGTCTCCCCAAAAGAATGTTATATGCTAAATCCATATCAAGGACTTGACAAAGTACATCTTTGACTACAGGACCGACTCTGATAGGAAGAACAACATATCCCTTGGATGACCTTTCTTCTTCATCATAAGCTTTAATTGTGATTTTCTTCTTTGGATCTACAACATTTTCAGAAAATCTCAATGCAAGGACTAATTTTAAAGTGCATATACTCAAGCCAGCCCCTCCATCTATTAGTAGTCTTTTTATTTTATGATTTTGCACAAGGCCTTCTATATGGAGTAGAGCATTATGTGATTGATTAATGGCTAGATCATTATGCTCAGTGAAGGATAGGTAATGTGGAGTTGTCAAATGTCCCACCATAGCTTGGAACTGGGCTTGATCTAGATTTGTAGGAATATTGGTTTCTAGAAGAGCTTTCTCAAGAATATCCTTATGAGAAGGTGACAGATGCAAAAGCTCTAGTATAGATATTTGGGTTGGTGTTTTCTTTAATTGATCCAAAATATTATATTGATTGGAAACATTTGGCATGGAATTTGGAACATAGGTAGACTTGTTTTGAGAAGTGATAGGTTTTGATTAGACACCTTGAAGAGTAACCTTGGATTGGGCTCAAGTAGTGGCATTAGCTGGTTGACTCTTTTCTTTGATAAAAATCACATTGACATAGTATTGGGAAGGATGGAATTCAGAAATGTGATTTATATAGTTAAAGGATGTGGTATTGTAGCTGGCTTGATTATCACCCTTAGCATTGGAAGAACTTCCTTTCTCATGTTTGGGAAGTGGATCTTTAAAAGTCGTATGTGACTCATTTGAGGTATGTCCATCAACACTAATTTATCCACTTCCAATCAAATCTTGTATCGCATTTTTGATTCTTTGACAATCATTGATTTTTTGACCATTCTCTCTATGAAATTCACAATAATCGTTATCATTACACCAAGAAGGCTTCACCCTAGGTCCAAATCTCTAGTTTTAGGAAGTGCAATGAGTTTCTTTGTGATCAACTTCCTTAATGCAGATTCAAGAGATTCACCCAAAGGAATAAAATTTCTTCTACATGGCATAAAGGGTAATCTTGATGAATTTTTGTTGGTATTCTAATTTGCACTTTGATTGCTATGAGTAGGTTGAGTAGCATCGGCTTTTCTTGTGAGATTCAAAATAGGTTGTGTTGGTTTAACATTTTGATTGTCCACAATCCCATCATTGACAATGTTCTTGTTTTTGTTCCAAAATTTGGACTTGTCATTATTGTTGTTGTTGGAATTTAAATTTGAATATCCAAAATTATCCTTGGAGTAAAGCTTAATCTCACCCTTTTTAACCATAGCTTCCTCAATTTTGACTCCATTTTCAATGAGCTTGTTAAAGTTTAGAGGACATTGCAATTGTTGTTAGAGTAATCTTTAGTAATTACTCTTTAGTGCTTAAGTTTCACTTAGGCAGTTTCTATTTCTTAGATGTTTCCCTTTTAGGGTTTCAGTATCCTTTATAAGGATTCACCACTTTGTATTTCTCAAGGAGATCATTTTTTAATTCATTATTGTGTTAATAGAAGCTTTTTTCTGTCACAATGGATTTACAGTCTCTGGCCTATTGGCCACCATAGATCCTTCTATCTTCTGTCTTCATTCTTGTAGCAGTCTTTGCATGCAGGTGTTCTTGGGAAGATTTGCAGTTTAGCAAATCTAACATGGTATCAGAGCCATCTTGCTGCCGGCTGTTTGAGTTTTTGTGAAGCGTTCGAGGGTTTGAAGCTCGCCAGGCTTTTTCTGGCTTCTTTTAGTGGTTTTGGGGGGTCTCTATTTTTGGAGGCATTTTGGGCCCAAACGGACACTTCCATTGCGTCCAAAAGGCCCAAAAACCCTAGAATCCATATAAAACTTGTCCGATTTGGACACCGGGGCATCTAGGGAATTTTTTCAGCCTCCTACGGGCCGTACGGACATGTTTTTCAAAAAAAAATTAAAAAACACATTCTTTTTATGTGTTTTGGCTTTTTTGGAAAACGTGCGCAGTTCAAAGTGGAAGGCGCCACCGCCGGGCCGCCACCGCGCCACCGGCGCTCGGCCCCGGCTGGCAGCGCCCCCTCTGGCCACCGCAGGCACTATTCTCTCTGCGGGCTCCGCCGCCCCGTAGCCACCCACCGCCCCGCTAGTCTACGGCCCCCGCCGCCCACAGCGTCTGTGCTCCGCCGGAGTTCTTTATCTACACCGCCCTTTGCGAAGCACCGCGCCGCTCCGATAGCGCCACTCCAGTAGCCCCCGGACCCTCCACCGCCGCCCGGCTAACCCACCGCCGATGGGTTTTTCTCAGCCCCCGCGGGCTTCTCTTGCTCGCTCACGGTCATATGCGGCTTAATTGTTTAGCCCTAGGGGCTTAAGTTTTTTTTCTGAGGCTTTTTTGACCTACCTGGCCCTTTTTTGCTCTATCTTGAGCATACAGGGGTATTTTTGCGACTTCCATATATCGTCGGAAAGCTCTTTCCAAGAACTTTTTGATGATGGAGGTTGCGGGTTTTGGTTCCACTGTTTCAATAGAATTTTTTGCTGTTGAAGTCTGATGTTTTGTTTTGCTTTCCGGGAGTCATATCTGGCTCATCCGGACTCTATTTTTGGCAAACGAGATATCGTCAGAAAGCTGGTTTAGTGTGCTATTCAGTGGCAGAGGTTATTTTTTCAGATTCTGCTCTAGGTTTTCACTCCTCTGAGTTTTGTAATTTATGCACTCTGGTGGTTTGCTTGGTTCTACAAGTCCTGGGATCTCTTCTCCTGGTTTCATAGTTCACTCTTCTTTCTGACTTCTGAGCTTGTATGCTTCTTCTGATGCATTCTTTTCTGTAAACACACTGAGATAAAGTGCCTTCTTCTACATTTCTGGGATCTTGTACACCTTGTTCAGTTTTTGTACTCGCACTCTGTTATAAAGTGCCATGGGGGGTTATGATGCATTTGCCGCTTTAGGCGCATCCACCTTTGTCAAGTGAGCATACCTTCCATGACATTAGCCCATGTAGTGTGTCTGTGACACCGCCCTTTATCCTGT
>MU227552.1:1212971-1226785 GCA_018584345.1 Thuja plicata
AAAGCTTCTACTTCAATATCTATATTATCAACATATGATAAATATAGCTCTGCTGCTTTAACACTCTGCTATGCTTTTCTTATCTCTAGCTTTCGCAACTCTTCTTATCACAAATGACCTTCTATAATTACATACACCAAGTATGAGATCATGGGACCTGTTAGACAATTCTTCATAACATCCTTGTCGGCTCTACTAAATGCGCAAGCATAATTACAACCGCGCAAGTACTAACTGAATAGATGCGTTGCTTTACTAAGTCGGCTTCATCAATTTAACCATAACTTTGTAATCTTCTTGAAATACATTTGGCGCCTTTAGATTAATATCAAAAAATCATAACTCATCATGAATATACACATGCATATCCTGAAGATAGGCACAACTTGATCAACACGTTACATATGTCAGCCTTAAACCGTTATTCCTCCAGAACTGTAACCGTCAATAACAGAATTACATATCTTTACTGAAACATCATATCTGAGTCTGTGTGTATGAATATAACATAATAAACATGTAAACAACATGTATCTATCCACACAAGTCTTCATTTCATCATATGGATAAGTACATATAGAAGTACTATTGTGTATTATATGTTGTCATCAATGACAAACATACAATCAATCAACTGTTCAAAATCAAATCTCCAACACATATATCATGCAAGGAATATTTCTTGGTTGATGATCTAGTTTGTATGTCACAAATCTATTGTTGAAGCATTTGGATTTATTGTAGGACATGATCCAAAGGTGGTGCAGGTCCTTGGGTGTTTTGGAAAGCACTATTTTGCTTGTCTTCCTTTGTTCCATTTGCATGTGTCTCTTGAGAACCACCAGGGATTTCTTGGTCATTTGTGATAGGTGGTTGTTTAAGAGTAGAGACATCAAAATCATTGGGTAGTTTTGCTCCTTGTTGAGCAAGCATAAGGAAATACATCTTTTTATCCATGTCCAAAAGTCTTTCCATGACATTGTAGAATCTAGCGTCTTCCATAGCATCTCTTAACTCTTGATCCATGGGTTCGTGATCTGATGTAAAAATTAAAATTTTCTTAGACCAAGGGTTTTCCTCATTGTTACTGCCTCCTTCCATCTTGTCTACATATTCTGGATTAATAGTTTGTTTGAGTTTCTGAGATCAAGTTTGAACCATAAAAGGTGAGAGATGAAATAGATGAAGATGTGATGATAGAAAAGATGTGAGAAAGGGATTCAAAAGTGTTGAAGTAGATAGGGTAACTTGATAATCTAAGTCAATAGGAGGTATGGATCTCACTATGATATGACAAAGGAAAACCAAGAGATAGTGACCTAGGTAATTTTTTTATGAAGGATGATAAATCCTGATATGATAAAAACTCACAAAAGCCAAAATCGGATAATCAGGGTAATGTTTCAACACTTAAATGTAGATTTTGAAGATTGATGAATGATTTGGTGAATTTTGGATGAAAGAAATATGATGGAAAATGATGAAGATGGTCAAACTGAAAATCAAAGGTCTGATAAAATTGAATGTGTTTCCAGAATTGTACTGAGGACAAAAATGGGTAGCTAAAAAAGTGCTTTTGAAATCTTGAGGGTCAGTACAAAGGCTCGCTTTGATGTATGCGCATGCAGATTGGACAAATGCGCAACAGAATGTGATATATGCGCAGGTTCTGATTTTTTTTTGATTTTTTTGATGGTTTTGTGGATGTTTTTTTTTGGAAATTTTGTAGTTTTCAGATGATTTTGGCAAAATGAAAATGCATAAACACACACATGCAAGACATAAATGATCTAATCTAATTTAATCTAGTATGTATGCAAAAACACGCTTACAATTCCTAAGGTTGGCAAGGACAGTATCTGTTGAATCCCCACTTGGACAATAAAATCTAGCCACGCAAATTCACAGTGGACAGCCTAGGAACTTGGAGGCACGTGCTCCTCCTTACAATGCACTCGCTTCTTTGGCACACCAAGTTCCAAATTCAATGGGTCATTACTTCCCAAAGAACTATTATCTCTATTATGAACCGTGAGTAATGTGGAGTGTCTTTACGGGTTGGGCTACCCCTTGAACCAGTAAATAGAAGGTTTTTGGCCACTAAAAAAAAGTTTTTAGTAAGGACATTCGTTCAAGTGGTTGTGATCAAGTCATTTTCCCAATTAAGGGGGCTCTGCCAATCCTTTCAAAGTAATATTTTCACCTTTAAAATGTAGGGACTTTAAAGCACCACGTGGGTACTAGAGGAGATTTTGGTTGCCACAACGAATTCACACATGTCCACTATGAGATTAATCACAATGGCATTTTTGTATACCGGTTTGGAGGGGCTTGGCTTTAGCCTATTACCAGTTGGGTCGTTCCTTGGGGTGAGTACCTCTTTTCCCACCAAAGACCGCCCTCAAAAGATTATAACAGTTTTTCTTACACCCAAGGTCCACAAATGGCGAGGGGAGAGGATACGTTGTTATAATCTAGGATTAGAATTGAGCTATAAAAGCAAGACACAACAGACAGTTTGCTAAACTAAAGAAAACACATGAATTTGAAAAACATGTCATATTTTAAGCCCAAATGAAGGTTATAGTTTATTTTGCAAACCCCTAAGAACCTGCAAATAAACTGTTAATAATTTAAGATTGGGGTCTTCAGATTTACGAGCTGCAAAATAGCCTAAAAGCTACAAGAACAAACAAAAACCTGTTAAGATAGTTAGCTAAAAACATAATGATGAGAAAATAGAATTCTACTAGTGAAAATGATGCATGCACTGAAATAGCAGATTAATGTGTAGGAATAGAGAACCAATGCGCAAAATATGTAAATGCGCAACAACATTGGATGAAAGCGCAGTGTGATGGAATGAATGCGAAGTTTTAGCTGAAATGCAACAGGAATGGATGTATGCGATGAATGCGCAGAAAAAGCCTGTAGAATTCTTCACACAGAAAAACTAAAAACAAAATGTTAATTTTGTGGGGAGGGCCCCACGGTGGGCGTCAAAAATGTACTCTTTTGGCTTCCCCACCATCACATCCTAAATGTCATCGTAAACCTCGTCGCCCTTCTTGAACTTCCTTACGCCCTCGCCCACATCAGCAATGACTCCTGCCACGTCACACCCCGGCACCATCTGCACACCACACACCAAACAAAATGGAGAAATTTTACGTCACTTGAATTAATGAAATTGAGTACAGACATTTAAATCCTAAATATGAGAGATTTAGGTTGAGCATACAGAAAAAGCGCATCCGCGCTGCGCGTCATGCCATATTGGCGAATCTTGTAATCCATAGGATTGAGAGCAGCTGCACGAACTTTAATCAAAACTCGGCCAGGCCCTAAACTTGGAGCTTGCATTTCCCCAAATTGCAGAATGTCTACAGATCCATACTTGTTGTAGAACCATGCCTTCACCATTTTTTCTCACAAAAGTTGATCTTGTTTGCTCAGTAAAGAAAGGGGGAAGGTATTATATAATAATATTCCTCCTCTCTCCCGAGCTCCATGTAAGCTGTGATGACATCGCAACGAGAAAAAAGGAAGTTCAGATTTATTGAATCTGGTGAAGGCGGTAAGTCGGCCCATCAAAATGAACAAGTGGATTTCTGCTTTTTCGAAAGAAATTTGGTCTTGTCCTAAAAATATCGGATCGGGAAATTAATGAAGAGGATATCAATTTGGATTATTCTTGCGATAAGATGGACGACGTCTTTGAGAATAGTTTGTGCTCAACTATAACACTTGCTCCACAAACTTCAATACAAATTACTTTTTAGATTTGACCAAAGATTTCAATTGTGTCTGTCATAACCCTACCCTTTACCCTTTAGCAATTATCTTCTCTACTATTACATATATTTTTCTTTATTTCATAATTTTTTTTTTAATTTTTTCAATTAGTTGGAAACGATTTTGGCGGAGTGGGGACTAAATTTTAGGGGATGGTTTTCCTTAATAAAGGGAAGTAGTGGCGTTAATGATGGAAATATTGGGGATGATCTTGGATTGGGTCACCATATGTGTGAGCTTTGGGGGTTCGATCTTCAATCGTTGTTTCATTACTCTCGTTGATTCATGCGGTTGGGACTAGTAAAGCTTTTAACAAGTTAGTTAAGATTTTATTTAAGCTTGTGATCCATCTTTATGTGTCAGTGAAGCCACATTAATTCGGTTGAAAAATCCATCGAAAAACAATCTTGTTTATATTCGCCATTTTTTTTCTCTGAAGAGAGCTACATCTCATTTGTGCATTCAGTGGTTTTATGGAAGAAATCAGCTTCTAGAATTGGCGCAAACAAGGGAAATACTGATAAAGAATTTGTATACTCAAATCAAATTTACTCAGGTTGTATTTGTAGTAAATATGAATTCATAAATCCCTTTGAGATAATGTGATGTAGATGATAATCTCGGCAATTGTTTTAGTCTCAGGTCTTCTGAGAAGTCTCTAAGTTTTGGTAATTGGATTGAACCAAAGCATTGTTAAACCGTATAAATGAAACAACAAATCTCATCCTTCGTGTTGTGTTCTCTTGTTCTGCTTAGACCAATAACAAGAGTACGTACATACGTATTCCTTCACCATTTTTCTATCAGTTATCTATTCTATGAGAAAGTTAAATAATGTTGTTGCTTAAAGATGAAGCTGGAAATTTATTTATTTATTTATAGAATCTCC
Source organism: Thuja plicata (assembly GCA_018584345.1). Lineage (NCBI taxonomy): Eukaryota > Viridiplantae > Streptophyta > Pinopsida > Cupressales > Cupressaceae > Thuja > Thuja plicata. The sequence continues at coordinate 1,217,656 of MU227552.1, forward strand.
AGATTGGTGAGTTATAAAGGGTTTAGTTATTCATATGTTAAGGATTATAATAACTAGCGCTTGCACTTAAAAAGGTGCAAGTGTGACACTGATAGGAAACTTTATTTAACTTATATATAGGACAGGATAAGGCAATATATAAATGGAATATAAATTGTCTTTATTTACAATGTTATATGTACAAAATTTTAATTTTATACAATATCAAGAAGGAATATATGTTGAAATTCATAACTATTGTAATGTTGTATCCATACCATAATGCAAAATGTGGGTTCAAACTCAAAATAATATGAAAAATATACAATTTTTGTGGATTTACTTTTCGTAAAGGTGAGATATGAATTCCTTTCTTTCCACCTTTTTCTTTCTTTCATAATGGAAATAAGAGCACAAAGTTGCAGAGGTAAAGACAACTAACTTGAAATGAGCCACCCTACCACCCACTATTCTTCCAACTAAGAAGACAAAAATTCCCTTACCCAGCATTCCAAGTTTTCCAACATTAAGACAACAGGGAGGGGGGAGACAATCCACATTAATGAGGCTAAAAACTATCCATCAAGAACTCAAATGAATCTCTGGAGGAGAACAAATGATAATCTGGATAGCGAGAGAGGGAGCATATAGTATCTTTTTAATAGAGATCATCCTATAAGTTACTTTTAAGAAAAAAAGTGTGGCCATGGATGGAACCACCAACACTTTGACAAGGTCTTGAATCTTCCATATGGTCTCCTGATGTTGAACACAAATCAGGTCAAACTTAATGGCAGTTTAAAACTATGCAAGAACACCCTAATTAGTAAGACAAAATGTTGAACACATCAACTAAAGAGGTAGTACGGAGTATCAACTGTGTGACTTGATAAGGAAGATTCAAGTAGAGAGGGTGAAAAAATGTGGTTACAAATATAGCTCATAGTTATCACACAAACTAAGTAGGGCTCCTACAGAAAATCCATACATATAGTTAAAGAGCTAGATACAACTTATGTTATAAATAAAGCATATTGAGTTTAATTTGGTATAACTCATAGCTATTCCACGAACCAAGTAATGGTTTTGCATGAGATCCATACATATGGTTAAAAATCTAGATACAATTCTATAAATAAAGGAAACTTGAGTTTAATTAGAGTAGTCATCTATCTAGAATCAGAGTAATAGACTATTTTTTTTGTAAACTCTATGTTATAGGTTACCTCAACAAAGCTCAAAGAGAACAAATAATTTTGTATTAAAAAACTTATAAGTATACCATTATACAATTTATTATTGTATCAAATGCAACCAACAATTACCACAATTTTTGCATTGTTGTGCTTGGCAATTGCCTGGAAGGATGCAATTCTATTAATATATCATCTTTTAATAGTAGAGTTTCACTCGTAAAAAAATGCACAAAAAAAGTGTAAAAATGGACTTCATGTGATAATGTTTATTCTAAATATAATGAAAGAGGTTGGGTTTGAAATCACTTACCTTTTATTTTCTAAAAAGACATTGGTTGCAATCAATCTTCTTCTTTTCTCCTTATAATTGTGTATGGATTTTTTTTGCATTTTGGAGTATCTCTCTAAGGAGAATGGGGGCTCAATGGGAAGACCATCTAGTGACTTGACTCTAGATATAGCTGTAAATGTTAGGCCCTGTCTTTCAATTTTTTTTAATATCAATTGTTGCTCTCTAAAGGGTTAGTCCTTGGGACTTGTGTATGGTAATAGCCCATGGCACTGTGAGTGGGATTTGTCTGCGGTTACCAAGGGATACAGGTTGTATTGGTACAGATTTTGGGTCATTTTCATTACATGGTGGCCCACTATTGGTTTCAAATCGTGCTATCATGTATGCAGGAATTTCAGGTGGTTTTGAGCCAGGATAGTAAACAATATCAATAACTTCACCAAGAGCTCCATTTACAAGCCTTTCTTGTGTCCATATGTTGGTTGTGTCCTGGTAATTGTTTTGATGCTCATCGCAACTGGATGATACCTTCGAAGCAAGGTGTGAATATCCATTAAAGTAAAATGGAAGGTGGGTTTTTATCAGATTTTGTAGTTGCATCAGCATGTGCCCTGGTAGACATGTATGCATAATTTGGAAACATAGACAAGGAATTGTGAGTCGTTTGACAGCATAGCTCAAAGAATTATGGTCGCATGGAATGCCATGATTCCAAGATCTGCACAAAATGGATTTTTACAAGGTATTTGAATCAATTAAACACTCTATAATACATCTTGACATTATGGGTTTTGCTTGTATTTCTTTGCATCTAATCATGGAGATTTGGTCCACGAGGGCCTTATATACTTCAATCACATGAATAGTGATTATTGCTTTACACCTACAATTATTCATTATGTGTGCATAGTTGACTTTCCAGGCCATGCTGGCTATCTACATGACAACCTAAAATTTATTACCAAGATAACAGGTAAACCTAGAAGAGTTGTATGAAGAATGATCCAAAATATTGATGCAAAATAATTCTTACACAGTTGAATACATAAACAACATGCACTAATTGATACTTTTACAAATCCCAAGCTTAGAGTCTCCAACCATGTTGGACACAGATTGCAGGATGTCAAATGCCTATCCATGAATTAATTAAATCTTATTAGAGAAAGAATTATCCCAGCGCATGACTGCTACTTGCATATTATGTGTGGTAATCGATAGTCCAAACTAATTTTGTTTAGTACATTCAACTTAACACTTACATCAAAAATATAGGTAAGAGGGAAAGCTTATTATGTTCTCAACAATTTTTTTTTAGATTTCAGATAAATAAACTTGAAAATAAGTAATAAATTATAATACCTTAATTGTGGCTTGCTAAACAAGAATTTTGACAAATGTCCTATATTCAATACTTGATTGTATTACATTTCATTGATAATAAATTAGGATTTGATAGTAAAGTTTTATGGGCTAAAACCGATACATAGGAGAGCTATGGAAGTATGATATCTAGTTTTATAAATAGATTCTCTAAATTTTATTCAATTATCATCAACTCATATAAGACTGCAAATATCTACATAATGTCATTGTGAAACTTGGAAAATTTTTAAAACTTAAAGAATTTCATTCACTCGAAATCTAAAGATGTAAACACGTTTCGTACATTGCAAAAGGAAACACTTCCCAAAATTTTAACTAAACTAAAAAACATTTCTTGAGGTTCTTAGATTTAAAAATATGAGGATTTGTGTGCATTTTTATCCGAATTTAACAATAGCACAAATTCACAAAGTTATATTTTCAGTTACCTAGGAAATCTCACATTCAAAATAAAAAACTTTAGCGTTAACAATATTTTAGCAATTAAACTTTAGCGTTAACAATATTTTAACAATTAGTTATTCCAATAAAACAAATCTGCAAATAAAATATTGGACGATTTTACTAAATATTTCAAGCTACCTCACATTTTCAACTTAAAATTTCATCTACTCGATAATTGATTTTGCACATATTTAAAGCTATTTAGTACTCATCTTTTTTTAACTGTACACAGCCAGACACAAAAATGAAAGAAAGTGAAGAGATGAAAACAAAAAATTGAGACGAAGCATTCATAACATGCAAAGAAAGTCAACATTATTACTATACAAAATATGCAATGGATACCCCACAGGAAATGCATTAAATTATTAAAGTCATTTATTATCTCTAGTTTACTTAAGCTAAACTTTAGGCTTGTAATAATTAATTCTTTATTAATTATTATCATACAACCAAGGTTTCTCCCCTTTCAGGTTTTTTATCAGCTTTATAAGGTTTTGATCTCTTTGTAATTATCATTCCCTCTCTGAATGAATATTTCATCTTTTAAAACATTCTTTGTTGTGTCTTCATTCTTTGTTTTTGTGACAGGTTTTAGCTACATTGGATCTTGGTGGTGGACTTCTATGAATTCTAACAGATAGGACCACATTGAAACATAAAAAATAATTATTTTGTTATGAGCTAGCTAAGAACCAGAAACATAACAGTACAAGTTTAATATTACTAGGGTGTTATTTAATTCTTCTTCAAAATTTTGTAAAAAATAGCATGCTTTCATCTGCAAAGTGGGAATCAATTACCATATTATTTTGGAAGAATAAAAATCCTTTGATAAGATTCATCTAATAATCCTTTGAAGAAGATAAACTAAACCATCAGGTGTAAGAACACACAAAAATGGGGATAAAGGACAACCTTGCTTATATATTGTTGTAACTTAAAAGGAGAAGACATGGTCTTATTTATAATTATGTGAGCATTAATATCTTTGAACAAAATTCAAACATGATTCTAGATTTTTATTCCAAACTCTGACCATTGTAGTATTTTAAGAGAAAGGCCCTGACAAATTCTATCACAAGCTCTGTCAAAATCAAACTTAATAATTAGCACATTTTGGCCTGATTACCAAGCCCATTCAATAGTTTCCCAAACCAACATTATATTGTAAAGTATATATCTTCCTTTTAAAAATCTCGTTTGTTCATTCCTAACAATGTTTTGAACAACAGGTTTGATTCAGATTGCCAATGCTTTAGCAATGGTCTTGTAAACAATGTTTAAAAAGGTAATTGACATCCAACCAACAATAGTATCCTCATTTTACCCCTTAGGAATCAATTTGATTAAGCCTTTATTGATATTTTTTACTAAGGATCCATTTGAAGAGCTTCTAAGCACAAGACATAGAATCATATATTTAATATGAATGCACATAGCTTGGTAGAATTCAACTGGAAGACCATATGAACTAGGACTTTATAAGGTTTCATACAAAAGAAAGCACGCTCAATCTCTTCAAAAGAGAGAATTTGATCTGAAAACCTCTTGTAACCTAGATCAATCTTATTGGGGGTGCATTTTTGGATGTCTTCCTCCAAAAATTGATGAATCTTATTTGGGATGCATTTTTGGATGTCTTCATCCAAAATTCGATGAATGCAAGGCCAACTACCTTCTTCTTTAAAGATTATATCATAGAAATTATGAAATAAATAAGTAATTTATGTAGTATTTGTATGATCTCCATTTTCATCAACTATAAAATAAATTCCCTTCATTTATCCAATGCATCTTGACACTGATTTTAGCACCCTGCTCCTTGTAGTGATCCAATTTTTGTAGCTGAGTTTCAAAAATAGCAATAGAATTCTGAAATTTTCATTAAAAGGATCAATATTAAGCTTCTTTTTATCATGTTATATCTATCCTTGAAGTGAATTTTATTTCTTCTTACGTATCCAAGTCATTCTTCGACCAGAATTTTGAAGAAATTCAATGCATTGAGATAAAGTTGAATCCTACCACACAATCCATGATTCCCCTTCTTGAGATTTAGGGATAGAGTTCCAAATGCCAACTAATGCAGAGATACACTCATTTCTCTAGAGGTGAAAAATATTGACCTTGAAATGAAACTAAGAAGAAGGGGGTATCTTTGAAGAAAAGGAAATAGAGAAATAATAGGAAAGTAGTCCGATAAAGTAGTAGAATAATCTACTTGAACACAACAACCAGGAGAAATATTTTCCACATGGATGTTTTGAGATATATAGAATCAACCTAATCTACCCAATTTCCTCTCATACCCTGATCTACAATTGGTCTAAGTAAACCAAATATTGTTATGACTGGAGTATTTATTATGAATGAGATTAATGGCTCCTAGAATAAATTCTAGCAATATAACCAGCTTCTAAATTCTTCATGGATGAGATTAAAATAGTTAAACCAACTACAATCCTCATGATGCTCTAACATATTAAAGTCTCCTCCCAGTACCCAATCAACATTAGGAAGATTTCTAAACATCCAATCTCAGAGGGATGATCTCTCTTTTGGATTGTTGGGGGCATAAATTGAACAAAAACTAATAGGTTGTCTAAATGTTAATACAAGAGAGGACCCACACAAAACTATGTGTGGGATCCTTCCCTTCATCAATGACATAATTGGAGAGCCAAGGGGACAATCCAAGAATAGGTCCACCACTTCTAGCACCATGAGAAGTATGTAAAAAAGAAAGTTTCTTTCCAAAGATGGAACAAAGTAACATCTAGACATTCCTTTCTGATTTTAACCTCTTGCAAGAATAACACACCCTACTTCCATTTTAATAATGTATCCTTGATTTTAAACTTTTTGATGAGGGTGAGATAACCCTCTACATTCCAAGATAAAATCTTGCAATTCATGTTGCACTAGAAAGAGTATTCTCATCCTCTTGAGGAAAAACTCCAAAATGGCTAGCAAGGGATACTATTTAATCATTATTTTTTCTTTCCTTTTAGCTTAGTCATGGAGATCTTGGTCTAACTCTATGATTGGGGCCGAGAAATGGATCTATCAGGATATTTCACCACAACATGAGAGTGGTTATTAGAAAACTCTTCCGTTGTTGTGTGAATGGAAAAAGAGGAAGAAGGTTATTTCCTCTTCTTGATAGTTTTCCATTATTCAATCATAACAACATCTTTAAAATAAGGTTGGTCCAAAGGAGAGGACTCAAAAGGAAAAGGTTCCTTAAGCAAAGCAAGTGTGTTTGTCTGAGTGTGGATCAGAGTAGGTTTTGAAGAAGAATAAGATAGTTTAGAGATAGGATTAAATGGAACAAAAGCAGAGTAAGAAGGAATAAGTTTATTTTTCCTAATAGAATCGTCTCAAATCAAATGAAACTCTTATCGATAGTAGAAGCGGGCATTTGGCTTATTCAAATATACTATTGGTTGGTCGATTTCAAACCTAGGTCCATACAATTTAATAATCTTTGGTAGAGGTTTGTTCAAATCAATTTCAACACACAAACTCGAGTGAACTCTTAGTTTTAAAAATTTATCAAAGCTTTGTTTGCACCATATTACTTTACCAAGTTGAGCCACAATATCTTTAAGATAAGGCCTCAATTCTAAGTTGGTAGTTCCAACCACGTAGGATACCGAGAACGAGAAGGCCCTTCAAAATGAAAATCAAAGGTCTAGGCTTGTAAATAACAAATTTTGCCACATATGATTCGTGTGCCATACTATAAAGCTACTTGGGTGTGTTGTTATGATCTAAACATAGAAGACACATAACCCTTACCCAAACCCCTAATTGTTTCAATCACCCACACTCTATTTTCCCAACTTGTTTTTGCCCATTTGTAAAACTCTACTTCAGTGGGAATTTCTCTCAAGAAAAAAAATATATCTTGATTTTATGCAATGTTTTCTACAACTTCATCAGGAAATTGAAGTCCTAGGGTTTTACCTTGACATATTGATGTAGAATCCTCATTTTCTTCAAGATTTGGATTTTCGATACTCTCATTTTCCGTGGGTTTTCTCACCATTTCATCTTTATGGGAAAAACCTCATTTGTCACTACATTTTTAGGAGTAGCGTCATTTTCCTTTTTTTGCCAAATCTTGAGAGGGCTTCGTAACTGTCTTTTTCGCTGACCTTGCTTCCGATTTTAGCCGCATTTGGGAGTGAGGCCTTTTTTCTTCCACTAGTGCACTCTAAGATAAAGCCTTGTCTTCATTTGAAGCAACTATCTGCACATAATGAACAGTTGAAGAAGAGAAAATCATGTGTTAAGCAAAAGCCCAACACCCCGTTTATTACTCAAAACCTGCGTTGCTTCAAGAAAAAATGTTATCTCAAAAGCCCTATTCATTGCGTTCTCAGTGTTCCTTCATTCATTCGTTTTCCAGCATCACCCTAAGTTCCCTGTTGTCAAGCAATTTGTTGTCCACACTCTAATGGTTAAGAGATTTAATTATACTAAACAAATGAAACATTAATAGTTATATCACACTATTTAATTCATTGAGTTGCAATTTTTATATATGAACTCATAGAGAGTAAAATTAATACAAGTACATTTGTGACAACTTGATGTCCTTTTCTTGTGACTTCCCACTATCAAAATTTATTTTTAAAGATTAATTAATATAATAATAATAACAACATATCATTAAACAACATGTCATTAAACAACATATCATTATACAAATTTTTGTACATCGACAAAACACCTACTCTAAAGTCATCTTGTACATATTCCAAGAATGATTGCAAGCATGGACAAATTCCAAAAGGGCCCGTTTGGGTGCTGGAATACCATATCCTAGATATGGTCAATTCAGGAAGATGCTGCATATTCAAGAAGATGCTTATCCTCACATTGAAATTCGGAATATGGTCTAACCTGTTTGGTTCACCCGGAAGATGAATGAGAAGATGCATAAGGAATTTTAATTCTTTATTTTTTAATTTCTTTGAATATGGTGTGTATATATACACACATGCACACGTGTATATATACATACATACATGTGTGTGTATATACACATGTATACATGTGTATATACACACACATGTGTATATGTGTATATACACACATGTATACACACATACACACATGTGTGTATACACACATTTGTGTACATATACACACACGTGTGTTTATACACACATACATGTGTGTGTGTATACACACATGTGTATATACACATACAAGTGTGTATCCATGTATACACATATACACACACATACACATACACACATGTGTGTATACACATATACACACATTTATGTATATATACATACATATACACACGTGTGTATATGTACACACATATACACACCATACATATACACATACAAGTGTGTATCCATGTATACACATACACATATACACACATTTGTGTATATATACACACGTGTATATACACACATACACACACCATACATGTGTGTATATATATAGACATATACACATGTGCATATACACACATATACACACACCACACATGTGTATATACACACATACATGTGTATATACACGTGTGTATATACACACATGTGTATATATACATCCTTATAGCAATATATAATATACATCTTTATACTCACGGATCCCACGAAATATTAAATTTGCTTTTGTAAAAATTGGAATTGGAATTCAAAATTCCAATTCCACCTATTTATCTGGAAGATGATATTCCCATTTTGGGGGCAAAATGAGAATTTCGAAATTCCAATTCCATTTTTTTCCAAGGACCCAAACATGGAATTTGGCATTATCCAAAATTAGATAATGCCAATTCCGGTCCAATTCCTGCTAC
>MU227553.1:23541-40688 GCA_018584345.1 Thuja plicata
ATTGAGAAGATGCCTGAAGAAATGGACAAAGAAGATGAAGAAAAAGAACAAGAGTTAGCATTAGTTTCAAAAGCTGACATCAGAACAGACTGGATCATTGACAGCGGATGTTCACACCACATGACAGGAGACAAAGATAGATTTGTACATTTGGAAAAGTACAAAGGTGGCATGGTTAGATTTGGAGATAACACTCCCAAACCTATCATAGGCAGAGGTTCTATTATGTTAGATGGAAAGAACAAGACAGATGATTTTCTTTACGTTGATGGTTTGCATCATAACTTACTAAGTGTTGGACAACTGCTAGACAAAGGATATTAGTTGGAATTCAAGAACAACAGTTGTATTATCAAAAAAAAAGAAGGAGACATGATTGCATCAGGTTCAAAGACCAAAGGTAATGTTTTCTAGCTTAACTTTGAAGTAATTTGTTTTTTTGCAAAAATGGATGATAGTTGGTTATGGCACAAGAGACTTTGTCATATCAATTTTGACAACATAGATAAGATAAGTAATGTAAAGGTAGTAAGAGACCTTCCAAGTATTGTAAGACCAGTTGGCACCATGTGTAGGGAATGTGTGATGGGGAAGCATGTGAGGACCTCATTCCGGAGAAAACAAGACTCTGCTAAAAACAAATTAGATCTAATACACACAGACCTATGTGGACCTACTCAAATAGGATCATACTACAGAGAAAGGTATTTCATTTTGTTTGCTGATGATTTCTCAAGGATGATGTGGGTTGCATTCCTAAAAGACAAATTTGAATCTTTTGAGAAGTTCAAAGTGTTCAAAGCTAAGGTTGATACTGAATCTAGATTGAAGATAAAATGTTTAAGATATGATATAAAGGATGTGAATTCACCTCTGGCCAGTTTTATGATTACTATGAAGAACATGGAATCAAGAGACAGCTAAGTGCACCTAGAACCCCTCAGCAGAATGGGATTATAGAAAGAAGGAATAGAATAATACTTGACACAACGCACACTATCATGATTGAAGGAAAGGTTACCCATACCTATTAGAGAGATGAGGTCAATATAGTAGTCTATACTATCAATAGAATACAATTGAGGCCAGGCCCAAATAAGACACCCTATGAACTTTGGTTTGGTAATGTACCTACTGTAAAATAATTCAAAATCTTTGGAAGCAAGTGCTACATCAAGAGAGATGATAGCATTGGCATGTTTGATGCTAGAAGCGACGAAGGTAGTTTTCTTGGTTACTCTACTAAAATCAAAGTCTATAGATGTTTTATTCTAAGATTAAAGAAGATCATTGAAAGTACTCATGTGAAGATTGATGAGAAGTTTATGATTCAAGAGAGATATTATGAATGTGCTCCTATGATTGAAGATGAATTGAGACCTATCAATAAAGACACAGTTATTGAAGAAATGTTTGACAGTATTGGTGTTTCATGCAACAATTTTGAACCAAGTCAAGAAAAATCACAAATTACAAATGAGAGTGTCACTCCTAAGAACTCAAAATACACATCCAAATACCACTCTAAGGAAGACATCATTGGAGATAAAAGTGCTAAAGTCTTGATAAGATCCAAAGCAAAAGGTTCAACCACTGATGAAGAGGTATGCTTACTCTCTCAGATTGAACCCTTAAGTGTTGAAGATGATTGCAAAGATTCAGATTGGAAAAGTGCTATGCAAGAAGAATTAGATCAAATAATCAAGAATGATACATGGGAGCTGGTCCCTAGACCTCATGACAAGAATGTGATTGGAACAAAGTGGATATTCAGGAACAAAATGAATGAAGAGGGCACAATGGTAAGGAACAAATCAAGATTAGTATGTAAAGGATATGCATAGATAGAAGGTATAGACTACACTAATACATTTTCCCTTGTGAGCAGACTTGAAGCTATCAAGTTTTTTTTGGCCTATGCAACATTCAAGAACTTTAAGGTATATCAAATGGATGTCAAGTCAGATTTTTTGAACGGTGACTAGAAGGAAGAAGTCTACATAGAGTAGCCTAAAGGATTCAAACTTTCAGATAAACTAGACATGGTATGTAGATTAAAGAAAGCACTTTATGGACTTCAACAGGCCCCAAGAGCTTGGTATGAGAGACTTGATGGTTACTTAACAAAGATATGATTCAGAAAAGGAGCAGCAGACTGTAATTTATTCATAAGAGAGACAGATGAAGGATTATTACTAGTTACTATTTTTGTTGATGACATTATCTTTGGAGGTAATGACAAACTAAATGCAGAATTCACTAAGGAGATGAAAAGTGAGTTTGAAATGAGCATGATTGGACCTATCAAATATTTTCTTGGGTTGAATGTAAAGCAAACAGACAAAGGCATATTCATAAATTAGTCTAAGTATGTGAAAGAGATATTGAAGACATTCAAAATGGAAGATTGAAAACCAGTAAGCACCCCCATGATAACAAGAAGCAAGCTTTCTAAAGATGATATTTCCACAGTAGTAGACAAGACCCTGTACAAATCTATGATTTGAAAGCTCATATATCTTACTCAATCTAGACCTGAAATTTCTAATGTAGTTTGCATTGTTGGAAGATTTGCAGCTAAACCTAAGAAAAATCACCTAATGGAAATAAAAAGAATATTAAGATACTTAAAAGGACTATAGACTATGGTTTATGGTATCCTAACTCAGAGAATATACAACTTCACATGTACACTGATGCTGATTGGGCAAGTTGTGTTGATGATAGAAAGAGCACATCAGGAGGAGTAGAGTTCCTTGGAGATAGGTTGGTCACTTGGACAAGTAAAAAGCATAATTGTATTTCTCAGTCAATAACAAAAGTTGAGTATGTTGCAGTAGCATTACATTGTTCAACAATGGTTTGGATCAAATAGAAGATCAAAGAATTTGGTATTCAGATTGATTATCCTATTGCTATTCACTGTGATAACACTAGCACTATCAATATGTCAAAGAACCTTGTGATGCATACAAAGACAAAACACATTGAGATCAAATATTACTTTCTAAGAGAAAAAGTTGCAGACAAAGAATTTAAGTTGGATTACATGTAAGAACTAAAGAACAATTAGCAGATATTTTCACAAAGCCATTATCAAAAGATACCTTTGAGTATCTCAGGGAGAAGTTGGGAGTAATTCCCTTTCCTATATCTGATTAGAATTTGTAGCAAAGTACATCAGTCCTTGGTGACTGATGAATGGTTGACTACTCTACCTCTAGAGTAGTACCTGTGCTTAATGGTGTTTGGCACCCTTTTCCATTGATGTCAAAGGGGCAGTATATAGTAAGGGGGAGCATATACTCTGGGGGAGTATACAATCAAAAGAGAAACAACAGTAAAGAGGAACCTTTGATGAGGATATTGGGAAGATTGTAAATATAAGGAAGACACTTTCAGTTGATGATATCAAATTTTTCCATCAATGTCAAAGGGGGAGGTTGTTGGAGATTTTCTTCTGTGCAAATAATTGATTGTATGTTTGTATGTTTATGACAACATATAATATACAACAATGTCTATATGCAATTATCAGTACAAATGTTTTGGAGCTATGCATTTTTATTCCATGGTGTATACATGTTCTAGAGGCTATATGCATTCACATTGAGTCAGATATGATGTTTCAGTTAAGTTATGTTATTCAGTTATGACAGTTACAGTCACTGAAGACTATTTGAGAAGAGCTGACGTAATTACATTATTTCTTGAGTTGCACCTATCTTTGGGATATGTGTCTTTATATTCATGTTTGATTATGAGTTAAAGATAATTATCTAAAGGTGCCAAACATGTTCTATCAGAATCATGATGTTAGAGTTGATTTAGTGGAGCCGACTTTGTGAAGCATTGCGTCCATCCAGTTTAGGTTGCATGATTCCAATCAGGTTGCATGCTTGATGTGTCCAACTAAATAAGTATTGAAGGGACTCCTAAAGCTGATGAAGATGACACCTTTTGGGAAAGATACTTATAATAGTTCATTTGGTGAATGCTAAGTGTGAATGATAAGAAAAGACACAGAAAAAGTACATAACAAAATGTTCGTTGTTTTGGGATAGTAGAGGTATTTCATTCATCAAGAAAAGATATATGTGAAGAAGAAGTGGAAGTATAAAATACACTGGAACTGATCAAGACAGCATGTCTATTTGAATATTTTATTTATTAGATATAGTGCACATTTTTTTTACTGAAGGTTGTAGCCTTCATCATTTTAGCAGTGAGCTTTTGGACAGTGAGTCCTCACCCCTAATAGGGTTACTTGTAAAAAACTCCTAATAGGTATCAACCTTTAACCAGGTCTTTGTACTTATTGCATTGTAAAGAACAACTCCTAACAGGGTTGCGAGATCTTCTAACAGGGATAATTATACTCAAGTATAGTTCTTTGTGGGTTCTAATTCCCACTGGGGTTTTTACCTATTTAGTTTTCCCATAACCAAAATTGTGGTGTTGTCTATTGTGTTATCTGAATGTGCATTTTATTTATGTTAATTGATATCTAAGTAAAGAAAAGAATTAAATTATCTGATAAATGATTCACCCCCCCTCTCAGTTATGCCTTGAGACTATTCTAAAATTCACTTGCCCTTTGTCCATGTTTGTTGCATCTGTAGAATTTACCATTAAGCTTTGATTTTTCATTGCTCCAACACTTCTTTGTTGTGTGCACTAACTTGCCACAATTATTACAAGTAGGTTTTCTATTCTTTTGAGTTCCTTGCTATGCTGAGTCACCTTGTTCAGTATAACCTAATCCAGTTTGTCCATGATTTCTATGTTGAGTTTTCTCTATCAACTTATCCATGCTTCCCTGTGAATTCATCATACTCTCATTGGTTTGTTTTTCAGTATTGAGATCATTCTGCAATGTTTCATTTTTTGTCCTTAGATTGATAATTTCTTGATTCACATTATTCAGTTGATTTATCATATCTGCTTAATGAAGTGACAAATGATGGATGTCATTTTCTTTTTCTTCTAATCTTGTACCCAACGATCTTTTTTCTTCTTATGCCATTTCTCTATCATTTTATGCTTGATTATTTTGTTCTATGACTTCACATATTCTAACTGAATGAATTTCTTGTTCTCTTTTCAATTTTCTGACTTCTTCATGTAAATTGAGTTTCTTTGCAACTAGGTCTTCAATTGCTGCATCTGCTTCTTCAAAACTTCTTTGTTTGCATAATTCATCTATTCTTTCTTCTATGCAACTTTTTTTATTTATCTGTAGTTCTAAATATTTTCTTCTTTTCAAGGAAAGAGAGAGCTACTCCCTGAATTTCTTGATTTGATCCATGGCCACTTGTAGATCTATCTTTTCATTTTCAATGAATTTCTCCAGTCTGTATATTTCCATTGCCTCTAATCTTTGGTCATGTTGTTAGACTTCTATAAAGAGAACCTTTGCTCTGATACCGATTGTTGGAAATATGTTGAGTCAAGGTGACTAAGATGGGGGGTGAATCAGGAACCAATAAATCTTAATCCTTTTAATCCAATATTAGATTACCTAATATGATTACATGCATGAAATGAAATGCAGTAAAAAATCCACAATATTTGACATAATATTTGGTTACCCAGAAACTTTCCAAATAGAAAGTAAAACTGGGGTGGGGATGGTACCCACAAAATTTATTAATGCAATATAAATTTAGCCTATTAAATCTTACAATTGACCACTTCTGATGGCCTTCCCTGTTAGGAGCAATAAGGACTGTTAGGTCCACCTTGTGAAAGGATTTAGTATAATACAATCAAGTAATGCAATTCTGTTAGGAGATTTATAAAGGATTGTTAGGTCCACCTTGTTAGAGGATTTTGTTGATGCACCTATTAGGATGAACCAGTAGATGATCTTTAATGCAACTCCAATTTGCTGAATAAGATCCAATGATATAAACTAATCACCTGACTGCGATGGATGAGTCTATGTTGGTCCTTATACTATTGTAGCCTCTTAAACAATTTGCCACTTCTTATTTGCATACATGTGCTTCTACACCTATATTCACACATATGCGGATAAAAAAAATACTTTATATTTATACCTTATCCAAACCAAATGCAACTGTAAGTCGGCTTCAATAAGATAAATTAATATCTAACAATATAAGCTAAGTTGGCCCAAAGCTATTACTCGGGTCCAATGATCCACTCAAGAAATATATTGGCACTCAGGAATTATGCTGTCACTCGGGCAACATACTGAACTCTGGCACTCAGGCTACTCTATGTACTTGGGTAATACTAATTACCATTGTCTGCTCAATCAACATAGCCACTGCTTGGGTTACAATGTAAGTACTTGGGTTTCTTTACTAGCTCGGTCAACATTTTGATGACTAAGTGTTTTGCCACTAATTGACAATATGTCTTGCCATAAGGTCATCAGACACTTCTTATGATGTTTGGGAAAAGTTTAAGTTAATATATGGTGGAGACATACATGTTAAAAAAGCTAGGGTAGATAGTTTCAAGGGACAATATGATGACATGAAAATGGTGGAAGGAGAGAACATTGCTCAATATGGTCAAAGGATAAAGGAACTAGATTGTTCCCTCAAAGTTGTCGGTGGTAACATTGAAGAAAGTGGTGTGGTAAGTAAACTTTTGAGAACCTTGCTACCTACAAGTATGTCATTAGAGTTTTGACTATACAATAATTAAGGAAATTTGATACCATTTTTGTTGATGGATTGATTGGCAAGCTTACTTATTTTTAATTAACTAACTATCGTAAAAATATGCCTAAAGTTGAAGCAGCATTTAAGGCCTCTTTTTCATTAGCATCAGAAAAGAAGGGAAAATAGATAAGTCATTAATCTGCCTCCATCTCAAGTTATTCCAGGTAACTTGAATCTATCTTGGATGAATAAAAGAATTACAAAGAACTTGAAGCATTACTCGCAAGAAGACTACCTTATAGGTATTGGCAAGTACAAAGGAAAGCTATCTTTGAAATGTTTTTCATGTAACAAGATAGGACATATTTATGCTAGGTTTCCTAATGGTGAATAGAAAGAGAAGATCAAAAGATAAAAGGGAAAATGAAAGAATCAATGCTATGTTGCAATAGATGAAGGTGTGGCTGATGAAGAATCTGATGACAATGATGAACAATTGATACTATTTGTTGCAGTCAAAGAAGAAGCTTTTGAAGATCAGTAGTCATTAGTCTCACACATGGAACATGGTAATGTGTGGGTCATTGATACTGGGTGCTCACATTACATGACCGGTGACAAAAGTAAGTTTATAAAGCTAGATAAATTAGATGGTGGCGTGATCAGGTTTGGAAACAATACACCCTACATGGTAAGACGTAAAGATGCAATCTCTTTGAATGGTAAAATTAATGTTGATGATGTATATTGGGTTTAAGGTCTTACATATAACTTGTTGAGTGTTGGTTAGTTGAATAACAAAGGTTGTCATTTAGAGTTCAAAGGAGGTATGGAAGGATATTTGAAAGATTAGAAGATCTAATTTCTACTGAAAAAATAAATAAAGATAACTTGTACCATCTAAATACTACTCTTAATAGTTGTGTGGTCCGTAAGGTTGAAGATAGTTCGCTATGGCATAGAAGGTTATGTCATGAGAATTTTGATATCTTTGTGAAGGTAAGTAGGTCAAATGTTGTTAGGGGATTACCACAACTGGTGAAACCAGATAATGTAATGGGCAAGCAATGTTAGTTGGGTAAGTTAAATTTTTGTACTTTCAGTAGTGTTTCCATGTTTCCACTACATCCAAGTTTCAAAAATATTTGGTCTAATCTTTTCACCAAATTATATGGTCTCAAGATTTTAATTTTTAATAAATAATTAAAGTTTTTGATTAAGTAAAACAGGTTGTAAAGGGTGCCTAAAACCCACAATAGAGTGAAAGATCATAAAGAAATCCCAGACTGAAAGGACAGAGCCAATCAAGCGAAATTGGCCACCACAGGGCGGCAGAACCTGGTTTTGAAGGTGCCCTTGAACCCTATACACTCAACACTATAAAAGAATAGGATTTTTAAATTAGAATCGCTGAGACAAAACCCTGCCAGGAACAAAGAGAGATGAAGTACTAAAACCCAAGTTTCCCATAAAATAGGGCCAAAGCCTTACATGATTAATATTACTGGAGTTTTAAAACTTGCCAAACAATTGACCAAGGTTTTGACATGGAACCCAGAACCAACAAGACCACCATCAAAGAATAGACTATCAGCATCCATATGTCTGCTCCTATTAACCACAAGCAACCAGCAACTCACAGATCTGATACCCATCAGCACAAGAGGAGGACCTCCAGTCCTCACCAAGCACCTCCTCACAACCCACTCCACCTGCAAAACTAAAGGACCAACCCCCAGCCAGTTCCAGCAAGCCATCATGTAGCGACAAGAAGGTAGAGACCACCCACCACCACCAGCATTCTCCTCCAAGCAGCTGCAGACCACCTCAATAGGCTGAGCCTTCACCTCAATAGAATCTTCCTCCTCAATAGGAAAAGAGGAAGAAGAAGACTGAAGAGGGGAGGGACTCCACCTCCAAGAGGCCACATGATAAGCACCCACCTCAATAGGGGCAAACTCCACCTCAGCAGGAGTATGACAAAGAGGGAAAAGGCAAAAAGTTATTTTTTAAAATAATTTTAATTATTTAATTGTTCCTCGTGTCCAGACCTTCGAAATGAGCCTATTTTTTTGTGAAAAATGGTGAAAAGACCTGCAAGTTATGCCCGATTGCTCAAAATGCTCAAAATATCAAATTTTCTAACTTAAAAGGTTTTAAATGCTCAAAATATGAGTATTCACAACTTAAAAATGCAAAAAGTGCTCAAAATTTGAGCAATCAAAACTAGATTGTTTTCAAGTGCTCATAAAGTGAGCACTCATAACTTGATTTAAACATCAATTCACAAAACTTCAGCATACATAACTAAGCAAAGTTTGTGAGTGCTTTTGAGCGAACATAACCAAAAATAAAGTTGTGAATGCTCAAAAAATAAGGGCATAAGTAAAAGTGGAAAAAGTGAGCATTTCTAACTCTATCAGTTACGGATGGTCAAGATTTGAGCAATTTTAACTTCATAACTGAAAATTATTTGAAGAACCGGTTATAACTACTCCTGAAGAGAATTTAAGATCAAGGTTTCAGACAAAATTTAGAGGTTGTCGAGAATGGGGTGTGTACTATGGATTCGTTGAAATAAAGATTAACTTCGATTATTATGTTCGAGCAAAAACATATGCAGAAATATGGACAAGGCACCAGAACCGAACTCTCTGTTAATATCCTCCACGGTTTGGAGTATAGAAGAAACATGTGCTCTTCATTCATGTCAATTATTATGATTAGAAATGAATGTCGAGTGCACAGAAAGAGGAGACAGTGAATCTGTTACAAGTGATGATGATTCTGAACTTGAAATACATTTGGATAAGTAGAGACAACGAGGAGTTGCAGCAGCCTATAGTGCAGAGAGATGCACAAAATCATTTGACAAAATGCTTAAAGAGATCGAAAAAGCAAGGTGGGCACAAATTCTCACCAGATATTATGGTTTTAAAATTATCTAGTACTTATGCATGCCGTATGTGAAACCATTGATCAGGCTGTGAACTGCTTTGCCTCAGAGATATGTCATCTCACATAATGCATGTCAAATCGATGCTCTCCCTACCGCGCAAAAATGGAGAATTTGAGATAGAAATTCACATTGCAGATTTGAAACAAGTGTAATTGTGCAAGTGTAAAGCCAAAATTACACAACCATTGCCACATCCTCATAGCCCGAGCTAGCACACTATATTGGCATCTCTCAAAGCACAATAAAAATAGATTTTGTTGAATATAACAACTCAAATAGTTGCAGTGAAAAGGTAGGCCGAATGTGTATCGACGGGAAAGATAACACGTGATATGTTTGACAGAATGCACACACTATTCCCAAAATGTTGCAAAATGCTCATCGTTGCAAACACTGGTGTGGAATTATAGAGAGCAAACCTAAATTATTTGTATGGATTGCCTTGAAGGCATGTCCCACATGGAATGCAATGATTGGAGGATATCCTCTGAATGGATTTGTTTAAAAAGGTTTAAAAACTTTCATATAAATACAGTTAGCAGGTGAAAAGTCAAAGTTCCCAACCTTGGTCGCATCCTCCCTGCCAGTGACATAATGCAAGTTGTGGGGTATGCAGACTAAGCAAAGAAACCTTTGAGAAAACATCTCCAACACATGAAATTGTGAGTATAAAGTCGCTTCCACAACCTTTTCAATTCCTATCTACGAGCTGTGCAAATGTGCATCTTTGGGGACCAAAAATCATATATGAGTGGACTTTCAAGCAAAGGTACATGGTAGATATGGGAGTATTGATGAGATGCAAATTGTCTTAATAGTATTCTTAAAAGATGTGTCATCTTATACAATATGACATTTGTTGATGGGCACAAAATTAACAACTTTCAAGCAAATGAAATAGACAAGAGTAAGGCATGTAAGTTGTTTGACATAGTGTCATGAGAGATGTCATATCAAATGTCATATCAAGGAATGAAATGATATGATTTTTGAATGTGCACATAATGGACTCTGAAAGGAATCTCTCAAAACCTTTGAATAAATAAAATGCCTAAGAGAGAGCATGGTGTTTTCAGACAAGATACAAACATTCATCAAAGTAATGTGAACGGTTTGATAGAGCAAAGAGATGTCCCTTCATGGAGTGTGTGACTAAACAATGAACAAATATGTAGACCACTCGTGTCAATATTGCTAGCCAAGTTGAAAATTAAAATGCCTAAGAGAGAGCATGGTGTTTTCAGACAAGATATAAACATTCATTAAAGTAATGTGAATGGTTTGATAGAGCAAAGAGATGTCCCTTCATGGAGTGTGTGATTAAACAATGAACAAATATGTAGACCACTCATGTCATTATTGCTAGCCAAGTTGAAAATTAAAGAAAATGGCCTCAAGGTCTATTGAATATTTCTTAATGGTAGAAGGAAACTCATAAGAATTGTGCTGGGTTATAAGTGGAGGTTTCACAAGGGATGATGGTAATTTTCCAAATGATGATTGCATATACTTAAACTTGACAATCTTCATATTTGACTCTCGAAAGATTGTTAAGCTTGATGAACTATATTTCTATATTTAAAGATCCGAGTGTGGGAAAATTTATTATGGTAAAAGAGCAAGTCCTTAACAATGAATCATGTCATGCTATGAACTTCAATGTGCCAGTGTTTCAGCTTGTAGATTTCAAGATATATGATTTGTGGAACTTTATGAGTGTTTGTGAGATGTTGTCGGCATTCTCAATTTAAGACATCCATAGATTCATATATTGGGCATATAATAAGAGGACTGAAGGTTATTAGTTATTTGATATTGTTAGTATACTTCATTGTGTGAACAAAGAGATTCTTCATGTTCGTGATTGAGAAATGATGACAAGTACAAAAGAAGAAGGTGAAGATGAAAAGCAATAAACAGCAAAGATGATATTTTTCTCAAATTATATAGTATTTTCAAGGCAAAACTTTCAGTTTAGCAGGGATAAACTGCAAGTCAGGGCGCTTCTTCAGCCGAGGATAATATTGAAATGTGATTTTAGATGCTTTCATTGTATATTTTCCTTGGTTGTGGTTGAATTGAAATATTTGTTTCTTTGTTCTATTTGCAAATACTGTCTTTTGTCACTTTTGGTGAAGGCTAGAAGTTTGACTCTTTTTGTGCAAATATAATGAGGTTAATAACCTCATTAAATTTGTGCAATAATAAGTTAGTTACAAACCTAGAAAATAAGGTAGTTATTTCGTAAAGCCTATAAATAAAAGACATCTTGTAATGTAAAGGGGGACTTTTATGAGGGGAAAACTCTGGAGAATTTTGCAGGGAAACTTTTAATGAATTTTGGTTTCACATTAGGTACAAAAGGGTTTTGAGTTTGTATATATTCTCAAAAAGATAATAAACAGTGCATTTGTTCGTATGTCCAAATTGTTCTTTTGAATTATGGTTGTTGATTTTTTGTATGTTAAATTAGTCATTACTTTATGTATTTATGTGAATAATTAAAATTCAGTGTAATGGGTGTAATGAAACACATTCATCTCTTGGTATCTTAATTTGGATGTGCTATTATAGCTTATCTCTTTGTATGTCAATATCTGTTGTGCTCATTTTATCATCATCGCATTGTGTACTAAAATTGCTTTGTAACTTTTATCAGTTGTGATATCCTATTAATATTTGTATGTCTACAATAGGGTTTCTTCTATTCACTCTCTTTTAGATTAATATTTTCTCCTTTTTTGTACTTTCTAGCTAAAAGTACACAAAAATCCTTAATACTCACATCATACAAGGGATATTCCCCTCTCAAACACAGAGGAAGGTTGTGATTAGATCATGTTCCAATTGCAATATCTCCAACTGTTGGCATTGTGGGAACTTCTCACAGGGAAAATGAGATCAGTTTTCAAGACAACATTGTCGTGACAAATCTGTTTACCAACAAATAGTAAGTATTTTTCATTTGAAAATATATTAGATTTAGTACATACTAATCTTTGTGGGCCTATGAGGACAAAGAATTATCATGGTGATAAGTATTTTATGTTGTTTATTGATGACTATTAAAGAATGACGTGGGTGACATTCTTGAAGGATAAATCTAAAGCCTTTTATAAGTTCAAAGTGTTTAGGGTACTTGGTGAGAATAAAACATGTAAGATCTTAAAGTGTTTAAGATCAGATAGAGGAGCAGAGTTCACTTGATGGGAGTTCACTAAGTATTATGAAGAAAATAGAATCAAGAGACAAATGTCAGCATCAAGGACCCCTCAGCAAAATAGAATTGCAAAAAGGAGGAATATAAATATATTTGATGCTACCTGGAAAATGATGATTCAAGGTGATGTACCTATGTCGTATTAGAGAGAAGCCATTAGAACTATAGTCTACATAATGAACCACGTACAATTGAAGAAAGGAACTCATAAGATACCTTATAAATTGTGGTATGGTCAGATACTTAGTATTAATTATTTAAAATTGATTGGTAGTAGACGCTATATTAAGAGAAACCATTTCACTGACAAGTTGGATCCTAAAAGTGATGAAGGAATTTTCTTGGGATATTCTACCCAAAGAAAGGCCTATTAATGTTTCAATAAAAGGACTAACAAGATGATTTAAAGTGTAAATGTGAAGGTAGATGAATATACAAAGAAATCTGATGAAACAAGAAAGAAAGAACCAAAAAATGATTATGAATTTGTGTATGTGCAACCACAAGGTAAATAAACCGCTCACTAGAACAATGAGGTAGAAGTGGTTCAACTGGTGGAACAAGAAGAAGAATCACCTAGACCTGAACTTGTTATTCCAAGGTATGTAAATTTGAATCATTCTACTAATCAGATTATTGGTGATGAAGATGCTGGAGTGCAAACAAGAATGAAAATCCTGCAAACTACATGTCTAATTTCAAAGTTTGAGCCTAAAATTGTGAAGGAATCTTTAAAGAATGAAGACTAGATAAATGCAAGGGAAGAAGAACATGATCATATTGAGAATTTAATTATACATGGAAACTTGTTCCTAGAATAGCAGATAAGAATGTGATCTCTACAAAGTAGCTTTTCAGGAACAAGCTGAATGAAGACGGAGAAGTGGTTCTTAATAAGGAACTACTTGTGTGTAAGGGCTATGCACAAGAGGAAGGATTGGAATATGGAGAGAAATTTTCTCCTATGGAAAGAATTGAATGGGTAAGAATTTTACTTTATTATGCTTCCTATAAGAAGTTTAAACTTTTTTAAATTGACGTCAATTTTTCTTTTTTAAATGAGATTCCTTAAGAAGAAATTTACATAGAGAAACCAGATGGATTTTGCATTGTCTGAGAGCACAGACATGGTGTGCAAGTTGTAAAAGGCATTGTATGGACTGGGACACACACCTAGAGAATGGTATGGAAGATTAAACTCTTATCTCATCAAGATTAATTTTATAAGAACAAGTGAAGATAGTAATGTATATTTGAGATTGAAGGTGATAAGATACTGTTACCCGAAGTGTTTATTGATGGCATAATTTTTGGAGGAAATGATGATAGGAGATTGGCATTTGGATAATATATGAAGAAAGAGTTTGAGATGTCAATGATAGGAGAAATTAACTTCTTTATTGGATTACAAATTTTACAACTAAAGGATGGTATCTATATCAGTCAGTGCAAGTATATACAGGAGGTACTAAAGAAATTTTGAATGCAAGTGTCCAATCCAGTTGGAACCCCAATGGTGATAGGATGCAAGCTATCTAAGGATGATGAGGCAAGTGCAGTGGATGAAACTTTGTTCAAATCCATGATTGGTAAGTTGCATTATGTTGTTAATAGTAGACCAAATATTGCACAAGAAGTTGGAATAATGGCCAGATTTCAAGCTAATCCTAAAGATTCTCACATGGTAGTAGTGAAGAGGATGTTCAATTATTTTAAAAGGACAAAAAATTATGGTCTTTTGTATGCTCACATAGGTGATTTGTCTTTGATTATTTTTAGTGATGCAAATTGGGCAGGAAACATTGATGAGCAAAAAAGTGCAAATAGAGGAGCATTCCTCCTAGGAGGAATACTTGTGTCATGGACAAGTAAGAAAAAAATTTCATCTCCCAATCTACTACAAAAGCTAATAATGTAGCAGTAGCCATCAGTTATACACAAATTGCATGGACGAAGTAGATCCTAAAAGGTATCGAAGAGAAGATAATTGAGCCTATGATTATCTACGGTGATAATACAAGTGAAATTAACATTTCAAAGAATCCTTTAATGCACTCCAAGACTAAATATATTATAATTAAGTATCATTTCTTAAGTGAGCAAGTATAGTAAAAGGTAGTCAAGTCATAATATGTGCCAACCAAGGAGCAGCTGGCATATATTCACTAAAACATTACCTAAAGATACTTTTGAGTATCTAAGAGGTAAGTTAGGTGTTATTATCATACTTGAATGACACTAAGATGTTATTTTAAGCATGAATCAAGTGTATTCATTGAATATCTTTCACTATTGGATTGATATTAAAGGGACTACTCATTAGGGAAAGTAGTTAGAGGTAAAGGAAGATGTTGCAGTAGTAGGTGACCTATAATGTGCCTTTATAATTATTGTAAAAGGGGGAGAAGAACTAGATACACATATTGGGGAGAATATCAGAAGAATAATTTGGTGAATAAGAACAAGACCAGGTAGATCAAGACAAGATGTTGGGTGCATCATCTATGGGGGATCAATTGATATCAAATCAGCGTGGTGTTTTTGTCAATGCCAAAGGGGGATATTGTTGGCATAATTGATTCAAATATTGATTGAGTGATTGATGGATATAGGTTTTATAACATGAAGATCTATTATTGTGTTTTCATTGATGTCAACTTGTTGTTGTATTTGCAAAAAAATTTCTAATGTGCTGCTAATTTTTTTGGAAATAAATTTTGTGTCATAGTAGGAATTGGAGTGTGCAATCATGGTTGGAGAGCTGGAGATGTCTCTAGATGAATTCTATATGATTGTGTATGCTGGAAAAAAATTTGGAGAAAGTTATGATTGATGGAAGAGCACCAGGGTGGATAAAAGAATAGACTATAATAAACAATCAAAGATTTTATTATTCTATCAAATCCGTATGGATCCAAGTTTTGTAGTCATAATATGATCATCTTGAATATGATATGTTATTGATACTATGGTCATAATAAGATTGGAGCACTACGTGGCATCATTTCATATGACAAAAGATCACTTTGTGCAAGGTAGAAAAATGTTTGAACAAGGTTGACCAAATGGCATTAGATCAGTGAGTGGTGATGATATGACCATTTTTAGTGGATTTTTTTGTGATCCAGGTGTCATGGTGATGTGGCATAACAAATTTTTAATGATGATATTTTATTTCATTGTTCGAGGTGATCATAATTAATCATGTTTTGGAAGAATGTTGAAGAAGTAAAAAAGGTTTGACCATTATTAATTTAAATCGATGTGCGATGAATTTTGTCGCCGACCTGAATTTATAGTCAGATGTTCTTGATTGGTAACAAATTTTAGGGTTTGAGGATCGAGCGAGAATCATTGTAACACATGGAATTCAAATGTAATACATTTTATAAGGATATTAATTCCCTAATGGAGACAAAATGTATTTATATGTAAATCAATAAAGTTTTCTATTATGGATCATGGATGTGAAGGTGTGGTTGAATAAAGAGTGAAAATTGTGTGCAAGAAGTACAAGTGTTGTGCTTAAATGGATCTGAACAAGAAGAGGAGGAGTTCTACACATAGATCATTATTAATGTTGAATCCTTTTAGTTTCTGCAAGACAATCCCTTAATTGGCTAGATTCTAATAGGTCTTGATTAGTAAATTCTTTAACTAGGTGGTTCTTGAATTAGGGTTTAAATCCTTTAACAAGGTTAACCATAACAAGGTAAAGCTCCTAATAGGGATAGAGGTAAATCCCTTAATCAGGTGACTCCTAACAGGTTTTTCTCCTAACATAAAATCATTGTAAGCTCCTAATAGGACTAGGCCTTGAACAGGGAAAATTTTAGAAGAGTGAAAATACTTGTGGGTATTAATTCCCACCATGGTTTTTCCCTAAATTGAAGGGTTTCTACGATAAAAACATTGGTTTTGTTGTGTTGCATGATTGGATGGTTTCATTTTTTTTATTGCTTATTATTTCACAAGTTATAAGTAGATGAGTATTGTTTAATGGTTAATGAAAAAGTTGGAATTAGTAGATTATTGATTCACCCCCCTCCCCCTCTCAATAATCTTTAACCTTATACTACTACCATAATCAAGCCAAAATAAAATGCCAACATCCTGAAAACCAGGGGAATCAATTCAAGACAATACCAAGAATCTCTTGAAACCAAACATAACATATTTAACATGAACATCCGGACACGTGGATAAATGAAAATGAAACCAACTAAATCTCATGACCACCATCACATAAAGGGTTCAGAACAAGGGATAACACCACAATCATGCTCAAATGGGTAACAAAGAGCTAGAGATGGACATCCTAACAAATTGG
>MU227554.1:0-11058 GCA_018584345.1 Thuja plicata
TAATTTTGAGAATTGGATTAGATGATTTGGGAAATGAATTTAGAAGAAAATAGATGATTAATTAATGATTAAGAAACCATTAATTAATAGATGAAAATTAGTGTTTTTAATGTAAAGTCGCAAGCCTGTCCATTTTAGGGTGTCTACACTTACATAGTGTGTACGCGCTATAGGGCATACACCCTATTTTAGAAACACATCTCTCTCTCTCTCTCTCTCTCTTTATTTCTCTCTCTCTCTCTCTCACACACACACACACACTCACACACACACACACCTTTGGAACTCTCTCTCCCCTTCTCACCTCTCTCTCTCTCTCTCTCTCTCTCTCTCTCTCTCTCTCCCACCTTCTCACTCTTTGTCTCTCCCTTCCTTAAGGATTTTGTTATGGTTTGCATAGTGTGTATACGCTATAGTGTGTATGCACTATAGCACGTACATGCTATGTAAACCATAAATTTACATTGTGTGCACGCGCTATAGAGCATGCACGGTTTTAACCAAATTGAAATTTACCAAGCCTAAGTCTTGGATTTTCCTTGGAGATCCAACCCAAAGGCTTGGAGGATTCAAATAGGTCTGAGACATGTTTTCCAACAAACCTACAAAAAATTTTAAAAAAAAAATTGTGTGATTCGTGTCAGGTTTGCACGTGGTTCAATAATTATAAAATCAGATGGCTTGATATTGTAGATCTCTCTGTTAGCTATCTATCCATATAATTTATTTTGAATTCTCATTCTATTAATCTTTTCATCACTAATTTCTTTTGTAAGTATGTCTGATTTTTGTCAAAAACCTACGTGTATTCATTTGGGCTTAGATTTTGGCTCGTTCGTCAAATTTTGAAACAAATTATATTTTCAGAAACTAGACTCCATTCTACACACTTTAAAAAAAAGTTTTTATTTTTGATAAATTTTCAATGATTTCTAGGAGGAGCACACAGGAATTCCATGTTTTCAGGATGTGTCCACTTCGGAAAATCGCAAAAAATCATACTTTCATACAAAAATTAGTATAAAAATCTGGGATAAACTAGGTGGTGTAAGCTAATTTCTCACCAGAACAATTAATTTTTTTTTTTAAATTTAACATTTCAGGAGCACACCAAACACTATATTATGTTTTTTTCACAAAAAATAGAACCACTTTTTGTGCTCCCCCTTTTTTAGGGCCTTAATCTTCACCATTTCTAAAATAAATGAGTAGTTTAGAAATAAGATTCAAAGTAGAACAACTCTAGTTTTTGTCACATTTTGAAATTTTGAGTGTAACTATCCTCAATTTCTCATTGCAGTTCAGAGTTAGCTGATTTCAGAAAAAAAATGGCATCTTATACCCCTTTTTGGTCCCCATCTTTATGGACTTACCTCTCTCTCTCTCTCTCTCGTTGGGTTGAACACTAAGAAGGGGGGGTGAATCAATGTTCTATACAATTTAAATTATTAAATTGATTATCAACCCACTTAAAACATATAACAAGAAATGAAATTCAAGAACATAAAGTAAACAAGCATCACACCATAACAAAAAAAATTATCGTGGAAACCCTGTCAGGGAAAAAAATGAAGGTGGGGATTGTTAGAGATTTTTCTTGCAGAATCTTAATATAGAATTTATGCTTGACTCTATGATTTCCAACTCTTGATTCAACCAAGAAAAGTCTAACTAAAAAGGATTTAATCCTTCTTCACTTTGAGCTCCACAAACTCAGGCAGGTGTACCTCTTATAACTTACTGCTTCTCAATAAGTCATATAGTGGATTAGTATCTCACACTAATTTGTTAATGCCTTTTACCGTAGATGTTGATAACAGATCTTGCAAATGTTGACAATTAATCTTATACAAAACTTTATAAACCAAAAGATGCACTTGACAATAACAAAAACCAATGCAATAAGGATTCTCATCCTTCTTCTCTTCGAGCCTCAAGCTCAGGAAGGTGTACGTAAGGATTCACTTCTTCAAGGAACCAACAATAATGTCTGTATTCTTCAATACAGATCATAAACATCTATGTTCTTCAACACAAAATAAAAGATTATTTAGAAATTAAAGATTGATGATGATAACTGCTTATTCAGTATAGACCAATGCCTAATCCAAGGCAAAGAGTCAAATAAACATATATTCATAGAAATCTTCTAATAACAACAAACCTAGAACCCAAATGAAATGCCTTACAAATCATTTTCTCATTCCCATACCCAAACATCAAATTCTCATGAAAATTTTGAATCCCTTGAAACCACCCTTGAGAATTACCCTTCCCTTGAAAGAAACTTAAGAACAATCCCATAATTTACCATGTAAACAGTGTAATAAAACTTGCCTTACAAATTTAATACACAATAATTCAAACATAAACACATGAAGACATCATGGATATGCAAAAGGAATCCCATTGTATTTTATTAAAATTTCTTTGTTTCAATACATTCAAAGTGACAAAAACTCTAAAACCAGACAAAAATCAGAAAATTGCTTTGCAGTTGTTAATTCACCATCCCTAACAATTACATCAAACTTGTTATTTATAATATACACTAGCCATCTTGGAATCCTAGAAGAAACAAGATGCAACAAGCTTCGGATGGCTAGGAAAAGTAAAAATCACTAGAAGACAAAATTAGTTGCAACATCTTCATTTGTTGGAGGAGGGAAACTTGAGTAGCTCTTTTGTAATCATTCTGAATCTTTAACAGTTGGCACCTTTATCCGCAGATATTCAAGGTAAGTTCTGAAAGTTGTTATGATAAATAGTGACTGCCTAAATTGCTAACATACACAATTCTTTGTGATAATTACCCTCCCTATGCTCATTGATCAGGTGCCAATTGTCATTCACTCTTCATCTACTGCCTCTAAGTCTATTGTTTCCTGCTTCTTCTTTGGCTTGGTACTGTTTTCCCATAGTGCAACCTCCTCTTCCGTTGGCCACCTGAAACTCTTGATTCCCTGCAACTAATTTAGTTGTCTCTCCCACCTAGCATCAGTGATAGCCCTTGTATCTGCCACAAACTTGACAAATTATGTTTCAGCTTTAAACATTTCATCCAGGGCTTTATTTTACTTATCCATATCTAAAACATTGTCCTCTTTGAGTAAAGATTCCTTTTGTGGTAGAAAAGTATTAAATTCACCTTTCCACTCCTTAACACCTTTTATTTCATCATTTTCATTTCTGATAGGAGGGATGAATTTGCTGAAGTTAGGACCAAAAATATTTAACCTTGATTGCACTTGATTTTCCTTTCCTTTGAAAAAGGACAAGGATATACCAATCTGTTCAATGATCTCTCCAACTTGGCAGACTAACTCAGGAAGATCTAACCTATTGTGGCTACAACGCTTCTAGCCTTTCAAATATAGAGCCCCTGCTAGATATATGCTGAACAATGGGTCCAGAGTTTCTATTGAATCTTTTACATTTTTTTCAATATTTGGAAACTTGTTGTAGGTATTGTGGACTGCATCCAACTTGATCTTTAGAACATTTACTCTATGTTGCAAAATTTTTAACAAGGCAGAAAGAGAAACCTCATTCCTATCTTTGTCAACTGTCTCAGTTGCTTGTGTAGGCTCCTTAGTGAGAGCAGGTTGAACCACTTCAACTTCTTGAACTGGAGGAGGAAGACCCTTGGAGGCCTCTTCCAACTTTGTCTTCAGATCTTCCAATTGCTCCTCTACTGCCTGTATTTTCACTAGGCCCTTCTCCCTATCTTTTTCCAAGGCAATTGTTTCATCAAAGATCCTCCCATACCTTTGTGATAGTTGCTCTATTTTTGTTTCATTCAAGCGGGCAAAATGGGTGATAGCTTTAGAGATCTCCAAATATGATGTGTTTTGCACTGTCCAAATGATCTTGTCCCCATCCATCTTTTCTTCCGCAATGATCACAGATGGATTTTGTGTTTTTGGGGCCAAGGACCACATAGAAAGAGTTTGGGACCTAGGATCATAGCCACAGCCTCTTATCATGTCTCCTATTTGAGTTTTAGAGGATAATTGAGCCTCTGGCTACCTCCTTATTTGGTCTATGATAAATGTTGAGGCTAAGTCTCATCCTAGAACAAGGAACATCCCAATTGATCTTACCAATTGTCTAGCCTCTTCTGTTGTAATGGTATCAGAATTTGGATCATAGGCTTTCGGAGCCTGCAAAGCTCCATCTCCCAATGTGGCACCCTCTGTTATTTTTTATTGAGTTCCAATCTCTTGTTGCTTTCTCCAAATGAGAAATTTCTTAAACTCATCACTCTTGATGAAAGCATCATCACTCAGTAGCTCTTCTTGGTATAGCTCCCTTTCATCTTTGCATAATTGAAGGGGCAATTCAACCTCCTCCTGGGTCTCCTTCTCCTTTTTCTTTCCTTATCTTATGATCCTTCTCAATTGGTGATGGTAATGTCAATCATCAGTCACCAGAGAAACTATTCTATCTTTTTTCTTTCCATGTTCCTCTATCTAAGAGGTTCCTCCTTATTCTGTCCTCAATTTCTTCTTAGGAGGCTCACTTGTTTCCTCTGTGTCTAGAACCTCTGAGCTCTGCTCAAAACTAGGTGGCTCACTCCTCTGAGGAGGGATACGCTACTCATGAGCCCCTGCACTATCTTCTTCATACTCAGAAGATGAGTATTCTTCAGACACCTTTTGCTTTTCCTCCAATTGACTTTCCAATTGATTGTATCAGGTGTCATCCATATCAATCATTCAGGTAACCCTAGTCATGTAAGGCAATTCTGGGAAGAAAACTCCAAATGGAATCCCTGCCTTTTTTAATTGTTTCTCCAAGTCTACCAGGTCCCAATATTTTCCTTCTTTCTTCTCAACTTCTTGTTCATCAAGAACATTTCTGATGACATCTTCCTCATCACACCCTTCATGCTCTCGGATGTTAGTAACACTTGGGGTCAACAATTTCTTAGTACTCTTTATGAAACCCTCAGGGTCTACATATCTATATTAGTCAATGCCCATCTTAAACTAACCTAACCACTTGTTGATCCCTTCCAAAGCCTTCTTCTCAATAAGAAAATCAGAGATTTTGAACTGCCTTAGTGTGAAGGTACCTTTCTTGTGAGGAGCCAAATGCTCCTTATTTGTCCATACTAGTTGCCAAATGAATTCCATTAGTGCAAACCTTGGAGGAACATACTTTGGAAGTACATATGGGGCTGAGGACACCCATATAACCTGATCAATGTGTAGGTCTTTTCCAAATAGAAATCTCCCCATTTATGATCTACGAGCCATTTATCAACATATTCACAAGGCCTTAGAAGCTTTAATACCTTGACAGACAACTTGGTTATATTTGTACCCAGCAAAGTCAAAATTGGATGCACAATCTAATTCTGGAAACCACAAAACTCATGCTCATTTGAGGTATAATTTAAAACCCTAATCCAAAATTTCACAGGGTTCGATTGGTCATTGATGTGTGTCCTTGGTCTCAACATATGAGTGTCCATATCATTAACATTATGGAAAAGAAGTAGGTGCATTAAAAGAGAGTAATGCATGAAACGAGGCTGACTACCCTTCTGAATACTTAAGAGACCCTCATACACCCGGTCAATGATATACTGAATGTAATCAAAATCAATGTTTACATGAGAATTTTGGATGTCTAAGATGATCATTAACAAATTTGCAGGCATTCTCTCCACATCTCCATCAACCCCCAACACTCTGCACAACCCATATGCTAGGTTCTTCATGTAAAAATGCAGATCCTTCAATTCATAAGGTGCATTCTTAGCACTGGCTAATGGGGCTGCATATTTCCCTGATCTAGGCATGTGATTAAGGATAAAATTCTTAACTAGATTGATTTCCTTCTTATACTTTTCCTTTTGTTTGCTCAAATCAATTTCTATGGAAGAAGGATGATAGATACCAAAGGCTTTCATGAAAGAAGCCCTATCTAAGGAAACTAGGGTTGTTTGAACCTTATTTTTGATGGTCTTAAACACATGATCTTATTTCCTAGCCAACTCTACTATCAAATAAACATCTAGAAAAACATCTGGAACTATCAATTTTGCCAGACATAATGTCCAGGGATTGCAAACAAGGATTTTCCTAGTTCTATTACTGTAGAAGTAATTAAATAAATGATAACCAGAGCATCCTAGAGTAATAGGGTCTCTAGAACTAGACATGTAATCAGAGAAGATTTCATCACTAACCTTCTTGTTTTGATTAGACCCTGGGAGCAATGTGATGAATTCCTCTCAGTAGTTTCTCTTTACCTTATTCTCTTCTCCTATTTCTTTACTTACCTCACTGGTTGAAGCCTTGCTGGATTCTGGTTGACTCATCTTGGCTATTTCTCCAATTATTTATCTTTGAACAAGCTCTTCTTCAAAAATCTCTGCAACTTCTAAATTTATTGCAACACTCTTCTGAAAATTCTGATAAGCAGAAGAAACAAGTGCTGAGTCTATTTATCATTGAGCAATTAATGAAATAATCTAGTCGAGATCTCAGAATGTCATTGTTCAATCACATCAGAATTCACTCTGTATGTATCAAGTTCAATTCTGTGCTAGCCGTGGTGTATGAAGTTGACATGCAATTTAATTTGAGAAGAGAGCTAGATAAGATCATGATTACTTTTGCTTTTAAAACGTTAGAAAATGTTAAAAAACCCTAGGCAATAGCTGATTGGCTTGAAATTCTCGCTTTTTCATAGCTCAACAAAGTACTATACCCCATCCAGATTTCCTATCTTTCCTCAACCCTGATAATTCATGTTATCTCCTAGAAATGGCACGAAAACAAGTTTTTCAGCATCTCATTATGTTCTGCCTGACTACGGTTTACTTAGAGATTCAACGATAAGGCTTTCTCCAAGTCGTTAAATGTTTTCTTTAACTCGGCTTAACTCACGAGATTCAGCGGCTGAGCAATCTCTTAATCTCTGAATGGGAACTCTAACCATAGTTTCTTTGCAAGACTTGGAGACTAAACAATCTCTTGATCTCTGACTGTTTCCCTTTTGACCGCTAAGATCATGACATTCAGCCCCTTAGCTATCTCTTGATTGCTAAATGTTTGTGCACTAACTACCAGGATTACGAGATCCAACGATAAGGCTATCTCCAAATCTCATAATATTTCATACCACTTTGATTTAGTCAGGAGACTTAGTGCACACCGCTCATCTGAGTCTTGATCGACGATTCATATTTAATCTCATCATTCTTTACTTGACTCAAGTTCAATTTGGAGATTCAGCGACCAAACTAATCTTGTGATCTCTGAATGTTAGCCTTAACTCGGGTCTGATCTAGAAATTTAGTGATAAGAGGCATCTCTGAATCGCTGAGTATAACTTCACTTAACTTTGCTTGACCCAAATTCGATCTCGAGATTAAGAGATAAAGGTAATCTCTGAATGATTTGCTTGACTTGGCTTAAATGACGAGATCAAGCGACAACCCCAAATCTTTTATTGCATCAACGACC
This sequence comes from Thuja plicata, assembly GCA_018584345.1. Taxonomy (NCBI): domain Eukaryota; kingdom Viridiplantae; phylum Streptophyta; class Pinopsida; order Cupressales; family Cupressaceae; genus Thuja; species Thuja plicata. Next base: position 7,482 of record MU227554.1, read on the forward strand.
CACATTTAATCTCATAAGACTTTATCTAACTCCAAGTTTGTTTCGAGATTCAGATATAAAGGCACATCTCATGATCTCTAAACAAAAGTCTTAACCATGATTTAGTCTTGAGATTTGGAGATAAAGGCTATCTCTTGATCGTTGAACACTTTCTTAACCTTTGGTTCTATTCTGAGACTCAGTGCCAGCCGCCCATCTTACTAACCTCCTGGACACGTGTCACCATCTAATCAAACTCAGTCTTGTCTCTCCTAATCGCTGAATTCTTTCTGATAGTCTTTATTTATCTAGAGATTCAATGATAGCCACAAATCTACAATGTGATCAATAGTCAGTGCTTAATCTCATGAGATTTAACTTAACCCGGTTCATGTTCTGAGATTCAACGCCAACACAATTCTCGTGATCTCTGAATATAATTCTTAACCATGGTCTCTTTAAGAGACTCAACGACAAAAGCTTTCTCGCAATTGCTAAACCTTTTCTTTAACTCGATTTAACTTGAGAGATTCAGTGCCAGCCGCTCATCTTTACCAACATCAACGTTCTACGCTTGATCTCCTTATTTTAAAAGATTTAACCATTCTTTATGAGATTCAATGACTAACATTAGTTGTTAAGCTCTTCACTTTATCGCTCAATCTCCAGATGTTACCAACTTGACCACGATCTTCACGAGATTCAGAGATAACCTTGTCCCTGAATCGCTGAATGTTTTCAACTAACCGCCAATTCTATAGAGACTTGGAGATAACCGTTGCACCAGATCGCTGAATAAAAAGAACTAACTGCCAACTTTTATGAAACTTAGAGACTTGAAAGACATAAAAGAACATGCGCATAAAGATCAACTTGAAAACATAAGAATTAGGGCACGACTTGGCAATTAGAGACAAAAACCCTACCAAAGGCAAACAAGACCTAGGGTTTATGGTTCTCATACATTTTCAAAGCAAAATTGCCTTGGGACATAGACATTTTTGAAAAACTTTGCAGGCACACTTGAAACCACCAGATGCTAAGGCACAATTACTGACATCGGGAACCAAAACTTTAATACAACTCAGAAAACCTAAAATAGACCCAACATGGATGACACCCACAAGACAATACTCTGTAGAAAATATTGTCTTACAATATTGGGAATGCTTTTGTATTTAGGCTCACTTCCTAGAGCTCACTACTCAATTACAACCAGCGCTACAACCCTTTAGAAGAAGGCTTACTTTCTTATTAGATCGCTACAATGTTCTTAAAGCTTTTGAACTATTGTACAAGCATCAAATATGCCTAATTACAGTTCTATGTATGAACACGAATCTTATTTGATACACTCTGATCACTAACTGCCTCGTTCTCTATTCTTCGCTAATCAAGCTATCAAATCACCATGTCCTGCATGAATGTCACTTGCGCACTTCACACATACCTCAACTATCCTCCACTATTTTTCTAAAACCCTATTCCATCAATTATACAGGTTCACAACTACAGATTTGGTCTCCCATGTCAATTACCAAAAAACGTCCTAGGAAAATGTAATACGTTTTGACCAAGTTGGCCATATCCTCAATTTTAATTGATTTCCCTCCAAAATTAGTTTAATCATGCAGCTAACTACGTCGGCTTTACCAATTGATCATAAAAGTTAGTGCCGAAATCAAATTACCACGTATGCATAAAGATCTTTCTTTATGTCGACCTGTCAAACTGTGAAACTCTAGAATTAGCATCTGTACACCACTATAATGCTTGCCTTAGATGTGCACCAAAAATATTTAGCTTGGAAAGTAACACCGGACCTTTTACTGTGTACACTGTTCTTCATTCTTGTACTTAGCCAAATTTGTTCCTGACTTCCAGTATGACCTCCTAATGATTTGTGCATATAGAGTTAGGTTCTCTCCCTCCACTTATCTCCCGCTCTCTCTCTCTCTCCCTCCAAATTTTTGTGTATTATCTATATATTTGTTTTCTCTGATTTTCTACTGCAATATTTATTTGATGCTATGTATAGTTAGGAATAATACTAGACTAATATCACCTTCTAAATAAGAGAAACTGAACATGAACAATAATGAAATTTTTATTTAAAAACAAAAGGATATTTTCTATGCTTTCCATTAGTTTGAAAGAATATTATTTTTGCCGCTATATTCTTCATCAATATGCTGCGATTGAATCTTTACCAATGGTGAGTTTCAACTTGCAAATCTGAGAATAGAGAGTTCTGTATTTTTTGCCGATAGGTTTTCGGTATTGTTTATCTTCTTGTATTCCTCTTCTTTTCTACTGTGTTCGTTTCTGTACCTGCAATACCATTATTTAATTGGCGGCAACAGGGCAGGATTATTTAACTGGGAGCAACCAAATTGTCTTCATAAAAATGCCCCTGGAAAAACCTTTCTTGAACAGCAAAAAGGAGGTAATAAAGCAATATTTGCATTTAGTCTTCATGCTTTGAAATCTTACTTGAACATCGTTAATATTGATGAGCATTTATGAAAGCAATGGGTAGCATTTAGGAAGCTATTCCCAAAAGTCGTATTTACTAAGCAGGATACAAGAATACAGTTATAATAGGTATTCAATCCTCAAATGTTAGTCACCTATTTGATACATTGTCAGAATGTACAATAAGCTGATTTGGTGGAACGCCTATCTTCTTTGCAAAGTGGGCTTTTTAATGATCAGACCAAACATTTAAAAAAATGGTTGTATGGAATGCCTATCTTTTTTGGAAATTGAGCTTTTTGATAGCCAGACCAAATATGATAGCCAGGCCAATAGGGATGCAAACAATCACCAAGGCTACAATTCCCAGAAAGTCATGTCTCATCCCAAAATAATTCCTTATGAATTCAGACACCACCACTTTCCCGTCTGCTGTCTCCATCTCTGTATCCACATCTCCAAGCTGTGATGCAACCAAACCATAGAGTGTCCAGGAAATGGGCGTCGCCCAGTTGTACCATCTCCACCACACAGGCATTTTCTGGTTCAAAGAAAACGGATTGGTTTGCGTTACTAACCATCATGATTCGCTCCATACATTTTAAAGTTCTTTAAAGAGTAATATATACAATTTGCCTCAACAAAAAAGTTTTAACCTGGACTTACAGGTCGAGGAATGATGAAGCCACAAAAGAGGTTCCATGTAGAATAAAATGCAGATGCAATGATTGCCGCAACATGAAAGTTTGGAGTAATGGCAACTGTCACCATTCCCGTGAAGGTGAAGTAAAGGAAAGTGAAATACATGTAAAAGAGGAACCAGAAAAACTTGACTGCTGTCCACTCAAATCCGATCATGGAATAGACCAAGAGGGCATAAACTATAGACTGAACGAGAACATAAGGAACCTCAATTGCCACCTGCACAAAACGAATAACAAAAGGATCATCTAGGGTCGCATAGTTGAAAATCATTTGCCAAGATGATAGCGGCAGACTATAGACTGAACGAGAACATTAGGAACCTCAATTGCCACCTGCGTAAATGAATATCAAAAGGATCGTCTAATTAATCTGAGGTTGCATGGTTGAATGTCATTTGCAAAGATGACAGCGGCAGGGT
>MU227554.1:11158-25351 GCA_018584345.1 Thuja plicata
GGTATTTTCTCACTTACTTTATTCCATCTGGGGGCCAAAAATTCATTTACAGCAAGGGCATTTTGGCTGTAAGACAATGGGGAGCACCAATATGCCCAAATCCACCAGTTGGGTACATTCTCTGTTGAAGAAACAAGATTAAATCAAGCATTTCTATTATCGTTTAAAAGTTCAAGATTGCTAAAAGTCATTTCTTCAATTTTAATAACCGCGTGTTTAATGCTGTAAAGTGTATACTATACCTCGAGAAATCACAAATCCTCCAAGAACAAACACAAGAACTAAAGTAAATGAACCAAATGTTTGTGAGATGATCATATTCCGACCCAGTGATGCTACGAGCTTGAAGAGCCCCAGTGCCATTTGATGGAGCATAAAGTAGACAAGTATTTGCCTAAAAAATCTGCAAACAAAAGAAGGGATCTCTAAGAACCACCTTTGGCTATGTGATTGTCATTGTGACTGTTATTATAGTTTTGATGTAAGTTCTATTAATATTTGTCGGTGTCCATATAACTTAATTTAGAAAAGCTAATTGAAAATATGTGGTTATTTCATTTTTCTGTTTTCATTAATAGGCCAATAAGCTAGATATCAAGCATAAAAAGGTGAAGAAAGCCTTGAAACAATGATAACATAGGCTCTTTTTAGTTCAGGGAAATTCCCAACCAAACGAGGAAAAGTACCACCTATTGGTCAAAATTCTATCAAAAGCCGACCATGTGACAATTGGTAAAAGGAGCTTTATAGGCAATGCATGGTCATGCTACAAATTAAGGTTACATAAACAGATGATTTATCTAGCACTTCTCGAAATCGATATCTTATCAGTACTTTATTGGTTGGCTGTTGCAGGTGGTAAAAGTTGAAAATCATTTATTGGATCCATTTAACTTTGACTTGGCAGTAGCTTGCACAGCTGTTTAAGGATATTCACCCAGTTGCTTGGTTGATCGAATTTATGTTGCTTTGCTTGATTATTATATTAACTACTAAAGATCACAATACCACAGTTCTTGTCAGTGACAAGATCTAGATACCAATGACACTAGAACAATGTTTTTTTTTTTCTACTTATTGTAATGCTGAGACCAATACATAAATCTGAACTGGTTTTCGATGTATTATCAGACGAAATTGCTTACCAATTGGAAATAAATTCTTCAGCAATCATCACACAATCCTGATTGTGGTTTGTCATTTTATTGCAAATGATACAATAATACAGTCAAGTCATTTCAATTACAATTTAGAGAGAAAATCTGTGGCAGGTTGATTGTTGGCTTATGTCACCTAACAATGTATTTTGAAGGTTCTCTACCATTTAAGAGCTAAGCATACTATAGAAGCCGCTTAACGCATCGTCAGGAGTAAAATACACTTGAATTTATCTAGCAATACTTTTAAGGGGATGCATAGCTCTCAAAATTGCACTTGGCAGGTAAGCCACAGAAAGCAGTTTAGAATAAACCAAAAATCTCTCACAATGTACGGTGAAGAAATTAGGGAAATTCAACTAGAAACGTGGGAGTGTGTGGACATTGATATATGTTCAAAAAAATCTCAAGTATATTTTCACCATCATCAATTTATCATACAGATTCTTCAATACAAATAAAAAACTATCATACATAGAAGATGTTAGGCTTTCAGGAAATCTACAATCCTTGTCTCTCTTTTTTAATACCTTTTATGCGAACATTCAATGTTTGACTAGAAACAATGTGTTACAGGTTCTCTTCTGAGCTATAACATAAACCACAACATAAAGTGCAACAGATGATGAAGATACATTGTCTTTTTCCTCGGTTTACTTTATTTTTTATTCTCATTTGTATCAGCTAGAGAAAATGATCAGGGGAAACCTATGTTCTGATGGTAAAAGAGTGAAAGAGAGGCATGCTGAGAGTTGGAACATTTATTGCAAGCTGAGGCTGAAAGGAGGTATGGGTTTGAAAAATCTTTTTGTGCAAAATGTTTCTTTAGCTGTCAAATGGATTGATGAGGCACTTGATGGATGTGATCCCTAGAAGACTGGCAAGAAATAATATTCAAAGGGGAATCCCCTAAGATAATCCAATGTGAACAGTTATTGAATTAGTTGGTTTGTTGTTTGGTAAATGTAAATGCCAGGTTGAGGGCTCTGTATATTTGGATCATTAATGAAGGCCTAGGGAATTGAAAACAAGTGAGTTGTGAATAATAATGTTAAGAATATTGAAAGTGACCCTTTCTGTTCTTTTCAGGTCAGTTTGGTCGACTGTGGAGATTGATGATAAATCTCTTGCCCTTCAAAGGGGTTGTTCTGTTCATAAATGGTTCTATAAGGGTATTAAAGTGTTTGCCCATATTGTTACTGATAATGGGACTATCCTGTGCAACGCTCTCAAGATAGGGATTTTGGTGTTCTTGATTCTTTGATCATTGCAGCTATGGGCACTGATCAGCTGATATTAGATAATAATTATAGTTTGCGATTGGGTAAAATTTATTTCTTCTCTTCTAGTACTCTTCATCATGATGATAGGGTTACTGAGTGGTGAAAACTTGATATCATTAATTCAATGCATAAAAGAGAATTGTGTTTCAAAGCTTAGCAAACTGTTTTGAAAGTTTTGTTGGTTCCATCTAGTGAGATGTCGTGTTTTTGGTCGACTAAAGGGAATATTCATGTCTTCCAAGTTTCAACGAATAAAAAGGGAGATTAGTGACTTTTTCCTAAAAGTCCCACTATACATGATTTAAATGCAGGTGTGTGAATAAGTTTATCTTTCAGAAGATGAGATCAAGAGGGCCAGTGCCAGCTATTTGGTTAAGAAAAGAGGAGGATTCAATTGATGTCTTTGAAGTTGATGCCCTCAGGAATTTTGATTATGTTCCTCTCTTTGCATTCCCAGAGTGGTGAATTAAAAATGCCTAATATATACAGTTATGCACCTGGCTAAAAAGATTTAGAGGGTGATTGATGCTGAAGAGATGGCTGGATAATAGAAGAATATGAAGGCTTCTACTACATAATTTTCCTGGATTCTGGTTGCTATTTATGGATAATAGAAGAATGTGGGCTTCTATTACTTTATTTTCCTGGATTCTGGTTGCTATTTATGCGGTTGATGTACGGATGGATGTATTATGAAGATACTTGCTTTGGATACTCTAATTAGTTAGATGGATTTATGCCTCCTTGTTTAAACTAGCATAACTTTTGTATCCTGGGTACAATTGTTTCTTTCTGAGCCATATTTGTAAAGTTCTTTTGAATATAAAAATTTAAAAAAAAAAAAAGACAAAGAAAAAATACGAGGACAGCAAATATGGCTAAAACAGAGTAGATGCTGAAAATTGTTTATTTTGGATGAACTGGTTCGTACTCTCCCATACTGCATCTTTTGGACAATAGGACTGCACATTCGAAACAACAACCTAAGTGTGGATAGTTTGTATATCCTCATTTAAATTCACTGATCTCTATTATTTGAGTTTTTCGATATTAAACCACACTATGTTTATGCATTTGAGTTGGAAGGTCAAGGAAAAGAGCAATTGATCCAATGACCAATACCAATTAGGCGATCTGATAGGAATAAATATGTTGCAATGTTTGGCTTTTGAGCTTTTGTTGGCCTAAATGTAGAAGATTCTACTATGTTTTACCAAGTCTATGGATTTTTTATGTACTTGAGCCAAGTGCTATACAAAAGCGATGTCTTTTTCATGTTGATTATGCTCATAAAAGATTCATGGAGTGGGTATGGAAAGTTGGAGTCCGAATTATAGAAGGGATTGGAATCCATAGACAACCTGAATGAGTGAGTGAATGAGTGAGTGACAGAAGAGATACGTGGTGCCTTACCAGTGTCAAATAATTTGCAGATAAGCGTGCTCAAGGCACATGGCTATATTCATCAATCTTATGTAAAAAATTATAGAAAATAGCAACTTAAACCAAGCAATATGCAAAATAATTTGCAATAGTAGTTATGCAATAGAGATTTCCAAACCAGACTAATGTTAAATGGAATAAATAATGTGTCTAAACGGGATATAAGAACAACTCTGTATCTGTAATGGCATCAATTGTTTTGTCACAGGTAATGAAGACAATTAATTTGAAAAACTAAATTGTACAAATATGTAATCATGCTAACAATGAATCATAGGCAAATCACTTATCAAATGCATAGAATAGATTCCCATAGTCGATAAGGCTTTGAAAATGTCAATACAAGCAAAGCTTCTAATAGGACTTAGATTGGCTACATGCACAATATAACCGAATATAAGTATGCTCATTCTTGTATGTGGTTGGCCATCATAAGTATCTCCAATGGTGTTGAAGGTGCTTATATCCCTAATCAGCCAAAATATGTGGTACTAATGATTTTTAAAGGGCCTTCTCTGCTTCAAAATGTTCCCATGGACAGAGGAATGTGCCCATTTAAGCAGCATCAATTCGTTGAACAGAACGAGTTAAGATTTAACATCCCATCTTAAAGGGCATAGTCCAAGAAGGTTAACTGGTTGATAACCATTGGTTTATTTGTATACAAACATCATGACTACTGCACCTAACATCTAATATTTTAGTAAGTAAAGGTTCTGACTTCCGAGTAATGATTGTAGAGGTTTTCTAACTTTGGTGGCTCCCTTGTACTTAATTATTCGATGAAATTGCTGAAAATAGGATGCCCAATTAAATGGCGGTATTGGGTTACAGTCTAGAATTAGAAGATGCAGATTCGCCAGTTCTTCAGTGCTTCTACCAGGGAATAACATTTATTTTGTTTGAAGATATAATTTATTTTTCCTTGTGATGCAGTTATCAGGTGGTAAGCAATGTGATTCCATCCCGCTTCAGGATGAACCATAAGAAAAATTGAGGGGCATAGTTCAATAGAATATTGTACGTCAACTAAGCACAAGCACTTGTTTTGAGCAAATAACATCTTTAAGGGCATTAGAAATATTATTCTCGCCCAGAATCACATTAAAATGCTTTGTTGTTTTCGTATATCTAATTAGAGGCACGAGCTATAGCATAATAGCGACGGACAAAAGTTTAAAGGACCTTCATATTATCCAAGAAGCTTTTAACAACAATCGTATTTCTTGGAGTTTGCAATTCTCTAAGGGCCCAGATTTTATGATATACACATTAAGCCTACATGAGTCAATTGTAAATCCCAATAATTAACTGAATTTTGACTGAAGAAAAAATACTTCTGTCCAACTAGAGAAAATGATATCAAAGAAATTAAGGATGGCTTCTTGTGCATGTTATACGATCTTCTGAGCTAGTGCTATAACTGAAATATCAATATGATCAGTTTTGTAAGATGTTTATCATACATCAGCAAGCTGTGTGCAAATTTGATGCCATTCCAAGACAAACAATCTTTGTGAAGTCTTTGGTCCATTGTTGTTCAAGGAGACAATCGATTCGATGGAGTGAATAGTTCTTATAGCGGTTTGTTGAGGGTTTTGTTATTAATAAAAAACAACACTCATCTACCTTCTAGTTTCTAGAACAAAGATGAGTGAAATGAGCTTGCATTAAAATGATAGTTGCTGGGTGCAGGGAAGAAACATTGCAATGAGAAAAACTAGGACACTTGAGAGTTCAAGTCCCAAATACGTATTGATAAGATTTAGCAGATGGTGATTCCTAAGAAGAAACTATTAAGGGTCAAGATTGATTCCGCATCTCTATCTAACAAACCGAGCTATGTTTGCGCGCACTTATATGAAGAGTGAGAAGTTGAAAACTTAAAGTCTCTTTGCTCATCTGACATGTTGCTATTCACGTAACTAAAAGGAAATTAGTATGAAAAAAATACAAAGTCCTACCAACCGTTGTGGGGGACACAAATTTGATTAGATACCAGACTACAGGGCATCATAAGCATTAACTACACACCATGAATCTATTTTTTTATGATGTGTAACCCTTTCTAAACTCAACTTCTAACAAATTAGTAAAGATCATTGAAATTGGTAAATAATAGGTAAACATATGGGTAGAATTGAGCTGCAAATAATAGATTGTGAGCTTCCAAATTATCTGCCACAACGGCAGACCACTTTTTGTTCTATACAGTTCTTGAAATCGTCATGAAGATCATTACTAAGTGCTCTGTTCAGATTGAGGCACAAACTTAGCATTGTTTAGGTAAAGTAATTTGAAGATCTAATTATTCTGTCTATATTTCTTAACTATAGATGGAATGTTTGTGTTGAAAAGAATCACTTCAATACAGTATTATGAATGTAGTAAGTGATTTATAATACTTAAGATTAAAATTATTATATTTCTTATTATTTCTGTCACACCTATGAAACATTATCATTCACAAAGCACTATTAAACCTTTTGTGAGTGGATTAGTATGATTTTTACGCATCCAAGATTGCCAATGAAGGCAAAGATACAGAGTTTTAGAGTTACCTCTCAGCTTCTGGTGCAAAGCCAATGACATAGTATGTAACAGAAACCAAAATCAATGCTTCTAGAAAAGATAGTGGGATCTTCACTACCCATGCTGGCAAAGCATAAGCCCAAGCTGGATAGAATAAGAGGTCTCTTTGCTTGTAGAAAACTGGAAGGCGGCCAACTGTCATTGACATTTCTGGAAATCCATTAAACATCATATGGACTAGACCGAAGAACATAGCTCCCATATAGAGATTTCCATCTGTAATGCTCTGTTGGTGCATTTCCGTGCGCAAAAATAGCGTCATTGTGATTGCCCCAACAACTGCAATCTGTATTATCTATTTGTCAGGATTCATTCTTCTTTCTCTGATAAGATGAATGAAAGGAATGTTTGAGCTCTCCAAATTTGGGATCCAAGTGACTCACCTGTCCTGTTTTAAATATGTAGACAAAAGAGTTCCTCTTCATAAGCAGCACTTCTCGAGAGAAGCAAGCTTTGAGCATGTTCAGTCTACTAACACCATATTTGGTAGATGTAAGAGCTGCAGGATGGTTCATTGTTTTGTCATATGAATGTGATAACTCTGCTGCGAGACGCTTGCCCACATGAAATGATTGAAAAGCCTCTGCAAATTCCTTGACAGGTATGTATCGATATGGCTGACTTCTATCCATCCAATATTGCTCTTGATCTTTTCTTGAGGTCACCTGTCAAATTCAAGCAGTTAAACACTAAAACAGAGTTAATAAATGACATATAACAGAAAGCTTATCTAAAAGTAAAAAGGATTAAGCTGCAGTATTGGGAATGAAGTACAAGGTCCACTCTAGCTAGAATAATGGTAAGGTTGGTTTTTAAGGTCATTAGGAAGTCCCACTTGAAATTCCACAAGGGGATAGTTATCCATATTATGTTCGAGTTTTGTGCTACTGGATTTTGACCCCGTGATTAAGGTCAATAGTAAACTTGGACTTGCCAATCAATCTACATCCAAAGTACCATATCGTGTGTGCAAAGAAAGTGAATCTTTATGCTTTGAAGTTGCCACCTAAATATCAGCAAGTTCTACATAATGGATCAAAAAACCTACTTCCTGCAAGAAATCTGCAACCCCTTTTCTATCCGGACACTTGAAACCCATGGACTCAAAAAATTCAAGCACGTGCTCCCGAGGTCCTTGATACACAATCTCTCCTTCAGACAATAACAGAATGTCATCAAATAGTTCGTATGTCTCAGGAGCAGGTTGCAGAAGAGCTATCAACATTGTGCCATCAAGGACATGGACTATTTGCCGCAGACACTTGATTATCTGAAAAGTTGTAGCACTGTCCAATCCCGTTGAAATTTCATCCATTAAAAGAGCTTTTGGACGACCGACTAGCATTTCCCCTGCGAGAAATATTCAATAACAATCACAAAATTGTTATGTTTCATTAATATAAATTCAAATGAAATTGCTTCAACTTTGCCATCAGGGAACTTTTCTTGGATATCACACCTGTAGTGACTCTTTTCTTTTGACCTCCAGAGACTCCACGGACCATTTGATCTCCTACTTTTATGTCAGCACAAATGTCCAGTCCCAGAATCTAGAACACGTAAGGATGCAGTTACTTAGGTGAATAATCTTAATATTCAAAATCTATGAAGAATGTATACGTATGAGTACCGAATTTCTGAAAACCAACCTTCAACACATAGTCTGTGATAAGACTGGTCTTCTGGCCTTCAATTGCCGTTTCCTGTGAACATAGCACAGCTCAGTGAGGAAGAGGTGGCAGAAATCATAAAGCAGAGATTTCATTGAGGAACTTTTAATAGAAAACAGCCCTCCGGGAGAAGTACTTACCTTCATATAGACGTCAACATCTGGATCTGGTTTGATACCTGCTTGCTTCTCACGTTTCGAAAGTTCTTGCAGCAGGTCTGTAAGCAACACAAATATCAGTATCAGCATGGTCACAAAATTGAGAGAACAGTGCAGTTGAGAGTAATGCATGCATAAAAAACTCACCATATCTTGACCCAACACCTTGACATTGGCCAGAGAAATCCAGTGTTTCCCTTACAGTCATTTCCGCATAGTGCAAATCATGCTGGCTAATGTAAGCGGATGTTCTTTGTGGCACAAATTCTGTCAACGAGTGTCCATTGTAGGTCACATTTCCAGTAATCTGGGAAAAGGCAAGTAGTCAAATTAGTGTTTCTCTATGACAAACAGACTATAAGAAATAATTTGTTGTAATCAATAAGATCAAGTTAGGGGCGTGGGACCAAATAATGACAACAAATGTGTCCGAACATTTCAACAAACGTAAACAAGCTCATCTTCTCTAAACAACAAATACTGTCTCTGGGTAGGATAAAATATATAGAACTTCAACCTACCCTGAGATTGCGGTCAGGTTCTCCAGCCAAAGCTGTTAGCAATGTAGTCTTCCCAGCTCCAGGTGGACCAAGAAGAAGCATCATCCTGCATGCATCAGTAAATAGTTAATTACAAGACCAAAAATGCCTGCAGTTCTCCATTTATACAATTTGGACATCTTCGTATTCAGATATGGTAGAATAAACTTACCGTGAAGGCTTAATGATGCCACTTACGTCATGAAGGATAGTAAGAGTTCTCCTCTTTGACCGCAATATGTGCAGGGAGTTCAGAAACCCCTGCACAACAACATTTGTTAGAATGCGCTTAAATTGAAAGCTCCTCAAATTCAATTACATTCTCACCCCACTACCAGGAGCAGTAAATTAAATCCTAAAACCAGGCAAGCTACCATCACATTTGACTTCCTGGTTGCTTCCCTTTTATCAAATACTAGTTTAAAACTTCAATTCAATCACATATAAAATTTACAAAAGCTGGCCAATAAATAGTACTTTGCGCCACAAACAAAGGTGAACATTTACAAAGCACCAGGATTACTGAGGAAGCCCAGGAAGTAATAATAAATAAACAGAACCAATATAGCTTACCCCATGTTCTTATGTGGTTGTTTGAGTGTGTCTTCTCTTTAAATTTTAGCAGGTAGAATATTTCATTTAAATTTTTAAATTTGGGAAAAAGATAATTTGAAATGTTTTTCTATTTTAAAGGATTAGTTACTGTATAAGAATTGAATAAGCTGGGAAAAAAACTTAGGGCTGAAAATAATCAGCGATTGTATATTGTCAACAGTTTTTATTTTTTTTAAATATTTGCCTCCAATTTCTTTTTTCCAAATTTAAACTTCAAAAATTGTTTTTAATATTATTGAATACAAATTGAAAATGACTGCAAATAAATTAAACATTCATACCCACAAATAGCCAAAATAAGTTAGGAAAACCGATAGAACCCTGCCCTTAGATTCAAGATTATGTTCATATTCCTCTAGTTCCCCTTCATAACTACAATATAATCATAAAAATCATCACAACCCATTCCTTCCATCTGCTAACTTTTCCTTGATATTTGATCAGTTGCAACTTGTCTGCCGTTTTTCACAAATTATATCTTCCGATGCTTAAATTTGTAAAATAAAATCAGCAGCTTAACGGTATGGTCATTTTTTGTTTTTATTTATCTTTTAGTAATGAGTTTTTGACCAAAATACTGTTTTCAGAGGTACATCAGCGCAAAAGCTGTAAATAGAAAATATCCAGGGCCCATTCTTTCTTTTATCACAATACCATCAAGAAACTGGAACAGGCTTGCAGTTTACCTCAACTAAGTTTGCAGTAAAATTGACAAGAGTAGGAAGAGCTCTGCTTCCAACATGCACATCCGCATCCACAGTCAAGTGATCGAACCGAACTTCTATAGTTGGCGACTCAATCCCCACTCTGTAATTACACCCATTATCATTATCATTATCAGCACCCTGCTCTGTTTTGAATATCATTACTACAAAAGATTGAGTTTTTATTTACCTCTCAAGTCTTTTCCTGAATTTGGAAAGAAAGCGTTCGTTGTCGACTTCAGCTACCTGCAGAACTCTCTGAATGAACCTCCTGCGCGTTTCAGTAGAGAGCGTTGTGACATCAACATTCTGGTATTTGAAACTTCCAGTTGCTGCAACTTCACTGAGAACAGACTTCCTGAGGCGGTCATAAGTAGGGAGTTTTTCAAGAGCAGCCCATTTGAGAGCTTCTTCATCATTCTCCACGCCACTGCTTCTGCGGTTGCTGAATGATCTAGAAAGAGCATTGTCTTCACTCGTCCATGCATTGCTTGTTCGACCCAGCGAGCCTTCCAAATCCAGTGACACGGCCATCTTCTTCCCACACAAGATCAAATCTTTATTTTTCCTCCCTTCTTCCTTCCCCAACACATACTTATAGCCCAAGCCAATTGGGATTTTCTCATCGCTCACGCTAATGCGTTAAGCTTTTCACTTTTAAAGAAAAAATGTCAGCAATGACGCGAAGTGCGAGTAGTATCTAATTGTTTCACGGCCACCACAGAAAAGCAGTGAAAGCACGCTTTGTTTCCCTACAACTTCGATGCACCAGACACGGACCTCCCATTGTGGAAATGCGATAAAGAAGGGATGACTAACTACCTCCCAGTCAAAAAAGATCAAGACGTCTCAGCCGTTACGTCAGCAACGTCTCTTCAGTTTTCTCAGATGCACGTTTCACTGTATTTATTAGTTTATTGACATTCAATATCATTCTGTATTCTGAATTTTATGGAATTAATAAACAAGCATTACGTCAGCAATGAAGCCATGATAGAGTTCAGAATTTTTAGATCTTGTAATCGATCCGAGTCGTCGATCATGAGAATATTGACTTGTGTCGGACTGTCGATCTTAATTGCATGTGATCGAAGGTCCGCCATCAAATGATTACAACTTCCATATTTCGTTGATATTTGTGGAATCCGTGTATGAAAAATTGAAATGAATGAGCCTCCATTAAACAACATTTGAAATGAATGAATATTGGGAAAGTGAATCGCACCAACGCTAATTGCAATTTGCGTGGCCAACCACAAATTGTATTCTAACCACGTAATCAATATTATATTATATTATTATTATTATTATTTAATTTTGTTTTGGGGTGAATGTTCATAGTTGGTAAGTCTTATTGTGCTTGTGTTGGGATGCACATTATTATAAATTTATAATGCAAATTTAGTCAAACTTGACTAGATTCAGAAATTACATTCTAATCAAGTAATCAACATATATTTGGAAATTTTGTTGTAGAGGTGTTTTATTGCAAATTGTAATTTGTATATATTGTTTTTAAGTTGTTTCTTATGTTTCTCATTGTTAGATTTGATTGAAAATCTAGTCAAACTTGATTAGATACTATAGGTTATATTCTAATTACATAATCAGCATATATTAAAAAAATTGTCAAATATTATTATAATTTATTTTCTTATGTATTTTTATTATTTTCTTTAGAAGAATTTTAGTTGGAATAGTATTCCCTGTTATTACTAGAATATGTTTATCAATTGGTTTGAATATATAGGTAGGTAGTTTATTTATATTTTAAAAAAATGATATATGTCCAAAAATATTACATTTGTTCATTGTTTGTTTTCTTATGTGCTTTTTTTTAATTTTCTTTAAAAGAATTTTGGTTACAATAGAGAAGAGGGATTAATACATGTATTGGCTAACTTTGTACTATTCAAAATCTTATGTAGAGATTTCAAATCACTCTCAATTTTGTATATATGATGCCACATATATGAACAGTGTTTAGTATCTCCTCCTAGCATAAATATATAATATTTAGTTCTTCTATTGACAATGGTTGTTTTACACTAGTTACTAAAAAACAATATTTAAAAATTAAAATTGCATATTTTTTTAGCAAAAAAATATTAATGTTTACTAAAGTATAGATGCAAATTTTTAATTAAAACTATTAAGAAAATTAATTATCTTCAATTTAATTGATTCTTAAACTTTAGATGGTATGAACAAATTTCTCTTTTGAAATAATGCATGTTGATTTGATTCTAGTTTGAGAAGATTTATAATTTTTTAGAAGATTTATAATTTTTTCTACTTATTTTTATTAATATTTAAATAGTAATTTTTATTTTTAAAATATTTTATATTAAATTATTTTTTCTGTCTTCATCTTAAAGAGAGTACTAAAATTATACATATTGATTTGATTTTTCTCTTGATTTTTCTTTTGAGATGATTAACAAATTTTCTACTTATTTTTATTAATATTTAAATACTAATTTTTTATTTTTAAATACTCGATAGAAAATATTTTTATGTTATGAAATAACTAATTCTAATTATATTATATGTATACATAATATGTATACCGATATTGATGGATGGCATTTACCTTTCACAATTGTGGATCCTGCTTTATACAACCATGTTTTGGACATGGAATTATAGAGGCTTTAATTTTGAAGGCCTGAAGTGGGAAAAATTTGATTGGTAATTGAATTTGAATTGGAATGGGGTGTAGATGGCTTGGAAATAGTACTCGGGGACGTGGACTAGCCAAAGGGATTGTGGTGGTCAAGTCATATTTAGTAATAAAAAGTTATCTATGTGGTAAGGGATGGGTTGTAGGAGTCATGTGAATTTTGAGGAGGGTCATGTAATGATCTGATGGCGTCATTTCACGGTGACACACAATTGCTCAATTAATGAATACCTTTTATTTCTTAAAAGGGTACAGATATCGTATACCATGCGAAAAAGGCATTCCTACATTGTAAAATTTTGTCTACACAAGTAAAGTATTTCGAGGGGATGGAGAAATGATTACATCCAAGCTGGTACACGAGACTTAAACTTCTCTTTTAATCGTTGGGTTTTTACAACAAGTTTCCCTAATTGTGTTCGAGTCTACAAGATTTTAAAACTTGGGCGGGCCCCTATGCAAATCTTTATATGTTTTCTTAAGATGGGTGGGGACCATGTTCAAATTGAGCCTAGCAAGCATGATGAATTCAAAAATGATGCAATTGTATGTCATATCTGTAGAGAGGGAGGGGTTTCTAAGTTTGTTGAGTCCATTAATAGCTACAATGAGGTTTTGTCAATACAATTTGCTACCTCCTCAAAAGTTAAGAGGGTTATGGTAGGAGGAATTTCCTTTGAAATAAATGAAGAAGTGATAGCATAGGCTATTAGGCTATCCATAGAGGGTAGAAAGTGGAAGAAAAATAGTGAGGTGGTGGACAATGAAAGCCTTACCAAATTCTTCAGAGGAATTGAAGCTCTAATCAATATGCATGGTGGTTATCAAATGGAGCATTTGCCACCACCATGGAGCCAGGTTTGTCTCGTGATCATGAAATAATTTACCTTAGAAGGTTAGTTCAAAGTGTATTATTTCTATCATATGCCACCTTTTAACCACTTTAGAAACTATGACCTCATTTCATTCTTGTTTTTCTTGCTAAACTCCATTGAGAGCTCTATTAAGGAGGTGGTAGAGGCTACCAAAAGTTAGGGGAAAAAACCCATCCCTCTATACTAAGGTCTGATTTATAGGGGTGCCAGCAAGAAGTTGAGTCCACTTTTTGGGCAAAAAGTGGAAGTGTTTTCCCTGATTTTCAAGTTGTCTGTCAATTGATGTCAAAATTTGAGGCACTTAGAGATTGAATATCAAAAAAATCCACTAATAGAAAATGTAGTGCTCAGAGTCTATTTTTCAAATATGTAATTTATTTAAATACCCACATAGTAGAAAATATATTTAGTAGGCATGTTTAAAAACCTCTTTTTCAAAATACCTGTTTCAGGACCATACCCCGCATGTGTACG
>MU227554.1:32020-65786 GCA_018584345.1 Thuja plicata
AATAATACGTACCTGTAGGAGGAAAAATGGCAGCAGGGGGGTCGGTGGTAGCTCTAAAAAATGGGTACCCGTTCAGATAAAAACGTGATCCCGTTTTGCAAATTGTGAAAATGATTTGCAAAACGGTTTAAAACAAATTTTAAATACTTTTACAAAACGGGTGCCCGTTTTGCTACGGGTACCCGAACCAAAACGGGCACTCGTTTTATATTTACGGCTCGGGCACCCGAACCATAACGGGCACCTGTTTTTTAAAAAACGGGTGCCCTTTTCTGGTTGCCAATTTTTTTTGGCCGCGGACTTCCGCGGAATTGGCACTCAACTTTGTGCTTGCACCCATAGGTTGTATACTTTTCACTTAGCTCTTTGTCCACCCAAAACCATTATTTTCCAAGAAGCCCCCAACTCAAGCTCCCCCACCTGACAACATCATTAATGCTCCTGGCCCAGGTAAAAAGAAGTGCATTTTCCATCTTGGTGCCTCAAAGCTTGCTTTTGTTCTAAGGACTCTCAGAACCCCCACGCCTTCTATAATTTCTATAGAACTTGATGGTTTAAAAACTATAGATTCTAAACCCTTGATTTCCAGTAAGAGGAGAGGGAAAAATCCCTCCCATAGCCTAAAATCCCAAATTATCTAGTCAAGATATGTTAAGTGAGGAGGAAGATGAGGTTGGGGAAGAACATAACAATCCATCAAGGTCCAATAGGTTAGCGACCCGCTTTGTGGACAAAGGTAAAAAAAGTCCAGTTGGTTGACTATGACTCAAAGGAGGGAGAGGACCAAGGGAAAGGGAAACCTATGGGGAAGGGTAAGAAGGTGGAGAATGTTGATAGCGAAAGAGATGAAATTGAAACCATAAAAATTTCTAAGAAATATACAACAAGTAGCTCCACTCACATTTCTAACTACTAAGCCATGTTAGGTACCCTTGTACAATATGAAAATCCAATCTCTGAGAAATAGACAAAGGGAGAAAACCACATGGGAGAAAACTTTCCTCCGAAAGAGAGATGAAAAAACACAATGCTCTCAATAATGAATGAGAGAAAAGAAGAAGAGAGACCATAAAGCCCCTCCTCAATGTCAAGTCTCCTACAAAGATGGTCTAAGATGACGACCAATGGTCCTCCATAGGAAGAAATCAGAACCAATGTTGTGTTGGCAATACGCCAACATCCCTTGCAGTATTTATGACCTTGTTTAACTGCCTCATATGGATTCTATAAGTCTATTGGTTGTATTGGGCATTAACAAGTCAAATTTGGGTGCAATGGAAACCACACTTGTAACAAGTGGTATTAGAGCTTTGTCACAGGTTCAAATCTCCTCCATGAGTGACGTGGGTCTACAAAGAGTGATGTTGTGTTAATGTTTGTAGCTTCGGTTTGATTATTCTAACCTAAGTATTTTATATGGGTGCCAGCAAGAAGTTGAGGAACTATTTTTCCTATTTTTTCAAATTCATCCCATTTGAGATGAATATTTGAAGCACTTAGAGATTGAATCTTAAAAACATTCAGTAATAGAAGTTGTAGTACTCAAAGCATACTTTCCCAATATGTAATTTATTTTAATACCTAGATGATAAAATTTTATTTTCAATAGGAATTACTAAAACCCACACTTTAAAGTCCCAATTTCAGGACCATACTATGCCCGTGTACGACAAGAAAATTTTGACCTAAATGAAACTATTTATCTGAATCCTTTTGGGAAATGGTATGTAACATAGTTAAGATTGATGACAATATTTTTTTGTATTTTTTTGTTGAATATATTTTTTTTATTAATTTGTTATTAGGCATAATTGTTGTTTTTAAAATCTCTCATGTACGACAAGCATAATTTGACCAAAACATGATTTGAAAAAAAAAAGTGTAGAATTGTCTCTAGTTTGATGTCATATAAATATTTTTGCAGGAAACTTTCAAATAAAAAAGTTATTAAAATAAAAAAATAGCCTGTTATCTTTAGTTTGTAGACCTGTTTCAGTAAAAATTCAATGAAAAATAGAAAAAATAATCAAATTTACAAACGAATTACATATTTAGAATCTGCACAGTCTGATCTATAATGGGTTTTTATTTTATCAAAATATTCCTCTAAAAACGTCTTCATATATATGTCTAAAGTCCTTGTTTTGTATGGACACTAGCAGAGCCTTCAAGTTGCAGGTTAAACCAGGTCCAAGGCTATGGTTCGGCTACCCAAGCCTCTTTCCAAGCCAAAAGCCAACATTAAAAGCGGACTTGAAATTTAAAATTTTTAGAAACGAGATCTCTTTTAGTAAACATTACCCCATTTACCTTTTTTTTAAAATTATAACGTATAAATGAATCAATGGAAGGTTTTCTTTAAAAAATAATATTTTTTTCCAAATGTTATCCCATTTTGAAATGGGGTCCGTTTCGTTTTTCAAAACGAGACCCCATTTTGAAACGGGATCCCATTTTGTTCTTTGAAACGGGATCGCGTTTTTAAACGGGACCTTGTTTCTAAAATTTTAGGCTTGAGATCCCAAAGCTAAACAAGACCTCATTCATTCTAAGCGAGAACCCGTTTCGTTGAGTGTGATTTCACGAATTTGGCTAAGAATGAAAGTTCCACATAAGTGAAATCAACTTCTTGCACTTACCCATATATCTCCTTTAGATAAAATGAGAATTATACGTTATATACATTATCATTATACATTTGATGATCTTATTAAGATTCGTTGTATAGTTATCATTACTTGATAACTATGATAGTCATAATTGATAACTATCATAGTTATCATTATTGATAACTTATACGAGTAAAAGTAATATCAATGATATAGTTAATATTCTATTCCATTTTATATGTCTATACCTCTTGACTTGGTTATCTATGTTGCATTAGAAAATATAAATGGAATTCACCAAGGAGTACCATATGATGATGATTAATTATACTGATAAATTATGTTGTTCTATTGCAAAGTATTAGAAATGTATATTTTGAATTCTTCAAAACTCTTCCAATAGTACTCATATGGCTACTCTATCCAGATTTTGTGTTTTTCATATTAGTTTTTGCTGTTATCTCATATAGTATAGAGTCGAACTGTTATGATACTAAGAAAGATAGATAATTTACAAATTTTTTCCATATATAGAGAAGATTTAGTTATTGAAATTACTATACTAGTTTCGAAACAAATTTTGTGTATTTTATATAGAGAGGCTTAACTTTTTGTAGCAATTTACAAAAACTATAAGCTGGAGTAGTTTTTGAAAATACTACTCTAGCTTATACAGATTTCGTGCATTGCTCCAACACCTCTCTCTCTCTCTCTCTCTCTCTCTCATGGTTCATATGACTATTAATGTGTTTTAAGGGGTCCTAATGAGTCCTAATTGGTCCTAAGGGGTTGTAATGGGTCCTAAGGGTTCCTAGGACCACTTAGAACCCATTATAGCCCTTATGAAACATTAGTACACATTAGATCACATTAGCGTGTCCTACAATGATTAATGTGTTCTAAGAGGTCTTAAGAGGCCTCATTATGTCCTAAGGGGTCATAATGGGTCCTAAGGGGACCTAGGACCGCTTACGATATATTATGACCCCTTATGATACATTAAAACCACTTAGAAACCTGAAGAGTGTCCTTAATCAAGTCAAGGGCTTAGGTTATAATCAATAGTCTACTAAGAATCATGTTGAAGACAATGTGTTGATTCCTGAAATTTGGCTAAGTTTGAAATTTCCTAAAAATCCTCAAAATCCAGAATCTTTATCTTAACTCCTATGAAGCTAAAACCACTCTCAAACATCCTGGAAGTATATACATAAAATGTAACTTAAGTATAAGAAAGGAAGAGTATGTAACTTATACTTAAATGTTACTCTCTCTCTCTCTCTCTCTCTCTCCTTCTCTCCTTTTGTCATTTTGTGTGTCTAATATAGGGTGTACGCCCTATAGTGCATACACCCTATAGTGCTTATAGGGCGTATGCCCTTTGAATGAAATTGAAGTTTACCAAGCCTAAGGATTGGATTTTCCTTGGAGTTCCAACCCAAAGGCTTGGAGGATTCAAATAGGTTTGAGATGTATTTTCCAGCAAACTTACAAAAAATAACATTTTTTCTTGTATGCTCCTTGTCAGGTTTGCACGTGGTTCAATAATGATAAAATCAGGTGGCATGATATTGTAGATCTCCCTGATAGCTATCTAACCATGTAATTTATTTTGAATTCTCATTATGTTAAGCTTTTCATCTCTAATTTCTTTTCTAAGTATGTCTAATTTTTTCAACAACAAACATGTATTCATTTGGGCTTAGATTTTGGCTCAGTCATCAAATTTGGAGAAAAATTAGATTTTCAGAAACTAGACTCCATTCTACACACTTTTAAAAAAAGAAGTTTTGATTTTCAATTAGTTTTCAATGATTTCTAGGAGGAGCACACAAAAATTTCACATTTTTCAGGATGTTTCCACTTCAGAAAATGGCAAAAAATCACACTTTTATCAAAAAATGAGTAGAAAAATCCTGGATAATCTAGGTGGTGTTAGCTAATTTCTCACTGGAGCGATTAATTTTTTTTATTTTTAAAGTTAACATTTTAGGGGAGCACACCAGACACTATGTTATGTTTTTTCACAAAAAACGTGACCACTTTTTGTGCTCCCCCTTTTTGAATGCCTTAATCTCCACCATTTCTAAAATAAATTAATAGTTTATAAACTAGATTTGGAATAGAACAACTCCTGTTTTTGTCACATTTTAAATTTTTTAGTGTAACTATCCTCAATTTCTTATTGAAGTTAAGAGTTTGTTGATTTCAAAAAAAAGTGGCATCTTATACCCCCTTTTTGGTCCCCCATCTTTGTGCACTTACCCATGAATGAAAAAAATAATCAACTAAACAAAATGATATGTTTTAATAATAGTGCAATATTTTTTGATATAGCGTCGATGACTTCGGTCAATGTGCCTATGTGTCAATGTGGTGTTGGCCCTTGAGTGTTGAAGATGTCACACACAAAAAGTAATCATGGGCGTCAATTTTGGGGTTGTCCAAATAGGAAAAAGGTCGTTAATGGAAATATATTTTATGTTTAAAATAATGTGACAACTAATCATTTTAGGATAAACTGATGTAGATTTGGTATTGCAGGGAAATAGTGGATGCCAATACTTTTGGTGGGTTAATGAAACCCCATCTACATCTATACCTGATGTAGGAAATGAGTGCAACTTGTTCAAGGCTCGAGAGGCAGATAATGTCACCGAGATTGCTTCAATGGCGAAAGAAGAAATCATGTTTCTGTGATGCCTTCTTTGTGTTGTAATCACACTACTTTGTTGGGAGCACATGTGTAAATGTGGTTAACAAAGGGTTATTCTAGATACTAAAACTTTTTTAGAATTTCATGTAGATACGTTGCACATATTTTGGCAAACTCATGAATTTTTTGTTATTTATGACTTCATTATGATTTTCTATATAAAATTAAACAAAATTAAACATTAACCTTATTAAAAAAATTTAAAAATTATAACATTTTAAAAAAATAAAATTATTTATGATTTTCTATATAAAGTAAAATAAAAACAAATTAATTAATTAATAAAAATAAACTATTAAATTAAAAAATATTAAAACAATTAAAAAAAATCATACTCAAATTCCAATTCCAGTTTCAAAATGTGGAACCAAACGGAGGAAATGCATCTTCTCGCTCATATTCCGGCTTAACCAAATGATCTAAACTATATTCCGAAAATGAGAAATTGAAAAATGAAATCCACTATTTGACCATTTCCAACATTTAATCAAATTTGACATTTCCTAATTCTCACAACCAAGGGCTTGATATGCTAAGATTTGTGTATATTTTAAAACTCAATGCTTCCATATAATAGTCCTCATGATCCAAATTTATATGTGAAAGAATTTGACGAAGGTGACATATTATTAATGTTCTTATGTTGATGATCTTATCATTGTGGGAAATAACTTGATCAAAGTTAGTGCCATAAAGTTAACTTTGAAGGATAGATTTGAGATGGAGGATCTTGGTTTTCTACACTACTTTCTTGGCATGTAGGTATGGTAGAAAGATGATTGACTTTATCTTTCTCAAACCAAGTATGCTTTAGACTTGTTGAATGAGTTTAGGATGGAAGATTGTGAAAGCATTTCACTACAAGATTGAAGTTGACTGAGGACATGGAACATGGGGATGTTAATCTCACCTTGTGCAAGCAACATGTTTGTAGCCTTTGGTTACTTGAATCACACTCAACTTGATATTTATTTTGTAGTACGTGTAGTTTCAAGGTTTTTTAGTTTTCTTAAGGTTCCACATTAGACGGTAAAGAAAATAATATTGAGAAATACACAAGGGACTTTGACTATGAGTATTTATTACTCTTCTCGGAGAGATCTACAACGTGTTGGATATTCAGATTCAGATTTGGTAGGTTATGCAAAAGATCCAAAATCTACCATAGGTTATGTTTTCTCTCTTAATTCTAACTTCCTTTATGGTATACCAAGAAGCAATCTTCTATTACTTTTATCAGATCTTGAAGTTGAATACACAACAACGAGCGAAACAAATGAAAAAATAAATTGGCTATAAGTTATTCTTCAAATAATATCAAGTAAAACATTTTATTATCCAAGAATACAATATTTCATACAAAAACAAACATATTACATCATATATCTCATCCAACATTTTGAAAGCCTCTTAGTCATTCTCCACACCGCTGCTTCAATGATGCTTAGCAATGATGCATACTAAAACTACGTAAGCTACCAGAAAAATCATACTTAATGCTTGCAATAATTTAATTAGCAGAATCTTGTTTTTTAAAACTTGTGGAAAAGGGATTCATATTTTATGTAAAGTAAAACCCTATGGAAAGTAAAAATACAATAGATAAAGAAAGAATTCTAAAGTCCTTGGAATTCAACAAATTTTTTTTTCCCAATCCACTACTTTTCTGGTGAATTGATTTTTTTCTGCCTTTACGTATTATGTGCATGTTGCCTCAATTTTATGTCCACATTGACCAATGAATTTTCTGTTGATAATGATTTGCATATTATAATTAAAAGAGCAAAAAATTGTATTTTGATAATTTAATCAACATGTGTTTACCGTTGCTCGGATCCCTGGTGGGGTCATGTGATGGGTTGGGACTTTGTGAGACTGGTCCTATAACTCTGGTTTTAGCCCCCTGGGCTTGTTTATTTCTAATGATAGTTATGCTGGTACTGATACTTGGTTAATAGCCTTGTGGGCTCTTAGTACCGTGATAGTTAGTTTTCTTACTTAGTGTAGTAGTATGGTTAATTTTTCTTATACTATGATGATGGGGGGTAGTCTGTTTATTCTTTGCAGGTGTTTGATGTTTTTATGTTAAAAGGAGGGTTTCTTACTGTGTTGTTCTTATGCGGTAATTGTTTTTTTTAGGCTCTGCCTCCTATTTTTTGGGTCAGCCCCTGGTTTTGGCTGCTTTAATATCAAAAACATGTGTTTACCATTTCCTGAAGATATGACTAAAATGTTACATTCTAATCATCAAATATTACTTTCAATGATTAAGGACTCACTTTAGAAGTGTTACTCGTATTATATATATAATTCACATTAATAGCTCAAATTTGATATGGTGGTGTTTTATATTATAAAATTTATTTTATATTTACTGATAACAATTGAACGTCAATTCTATTCATGTTTTTTTTTATATTAAATTATCTATATATTTTTATTATATATTTAATTTAGTACAAATCATAAATATAATAATATATAGAAGGTGTAAATATTGTGAAATGTGATTGTAATAATTTGTTTTCTTTAGGAACTAAACAATCTCTTTAATGTAAGTTGTTGGTAATATAATTAAATATATCAATATTGACATGTAGTAGATGTACATTGATTTATATTAGATAATAATGTTATACGACAAATATCAAAGAAAGAGAGAAAGAGTTTGATTTTGTATGTCAAAATTATTAGATTGGAGGTCTTTTATATTCCTTGGTGGGACAAGTATATTAGGAAAATTTAATAGCTCTATGAGGTTAATTTCTATTCATTTTACAAAAAATTCATAAATTTTGTTTTAATTCTTATAGCACTATAAATCATGAACATATCATTACATAAAAGATATTAACATTTCAAAGTGATTATAATATAACTTGTTTTATTTAGAAGATGCACATTTTTAAAAATACTATTTGTTAGTTATAATTACATATGTTTTTTATTAGATAAATAGGGAAAGGGCCCTAATCCCTTACACATAACAAGATACCATAGAGGACACAAAATCCAAAAATAACAAAAACTCGGTGAGTGGCCCCCAACATGGAGACCAAAAAAACTACCAACAGAGGATTACCAGTCCATAACAACTAGCCAACTAGAGTAACAACACAAAGTATCCATAGTGTTAACATCTACTAACACTATTCTAGCTAACATACCATCAATTAGACTCCAATCTTTTTCCATCTCACGAAGCACATCTGTCCAGGTGTCCTGATTTCTTTCCTACAAATGATCATCTCTCGCTCCAGTGTTGCTACCTGCCTTTTTAGTTGCTTCTTGAACTTAGACTTTCCAGTGGTAATGCCCATCACTTCCATGTTCATTATACCCTCTATAATCTGAATGAGAGAAGATAGATATTTTTCAATCATGAAGAATTTATCATTCATCCCCTTTTCTAGGTAATTCAGCCTCTCAATAATTCCCGCTAAGAGGTCCTCTTGAGCATTATCTTCTTCCTTTAAGACTTGAATATCATGTTTACCCTCCTCAACATCATGGGAAGCCTCAATATAATTATTATTAGGGTCCCCAATTTCCTAATTTTTCCATCAAATCATCATGTTTTTCCAATATAATAAAAGAGGTCATGTCTTACTCTTTCTAGTCTTCTTCACCTTCATACTATCATCCTCTTCTTTAGAAGCCTCTTTAGACAAGATTTCCTCCTCCTCCATTACAATATTCTTCCCCTTAGAGGGAGAGAGTCGTATTTTTAGCCAACCTAGTTGACCTTCTACTTCCCAACCTAGAGGCCACTTCTTCAATTTTGACATTTTTAGCCCTATCATTTTTTATTTCCTATTTATCCTCCAAAGTGGTAATGGTAACCCCCTTATTTGAAGAGAATTTATTGAGATTCTTTCTTGAGGGACCAAGGAGATCAAGAGAGGTTTTCTTTTTTCCAAGGTGACCACCAAGAGTTCATTTATAGGTTTTGGGGAAGGGTCACCAGTTTTCTTCTTTTTCTTTCCATGTAAAGCATGGTGATTAACATGAGCTTCTCCCATAGTAAGCCTTCTAGGAGCCACAATAGGATCTTGTGGGGCGGGGAAGGATGACACACTTGGTGTTTAGGGGGCATTGGTTACCATGGGTGTCCAATCTAGGGCATATTTGTAAAGGGTCATAATAAGGCCTTGGTGAAGTAGAGGAGATGCACCACGTGCTTTGTTGTAGGGAAGACAACAAGAAAAAGAGGATATTAATCTTTTCATGGTGTCTAACACGATTCAACAAAGAAAAATGATATCCATGCGCACCCATGAGCCTACCCTCCAAAGTAAAGTAATGCATGACATGAAGGCTAACAAGGGCATACGGGGGAGGAAGATCTGACCCGTCGTAGTCATTTTGAAACCTCTTCAGTTGTTCCCCATCCTCAAATAATTTATTAATAAAGCCCAGATAGTTAAGTTTGTTCTTTTCTTGGCTACTCTCGTCTTCGAGTTCTCCAAACCTTTCGCTTTCACAATCATTTGTAGAGAAATAGTAAACTCTAGAATGCCTATCTTAACCCTTCCACAAGACTAGGAATTAGTAAATTTAGAGGTGAGGGTGTCATTGTACCCTTGCATCGCCATACAAAAAGGAGCCAAGCCGTCTGAAACAAACAATTCATAGGGTTCAACATTCTTCCTCAAAGCCTCACAATTAATAGGCTCAAAGTGTTTGAGGGCCCCCATAATTGTAGAGTTTTTTTTCTTACATCAGATACTACTATCCCTACAAAGCAAGCTTTCTGTGAAAGTGACTGATGACAAGCCTCAAATAGAAATTATGAATGTTAAATAAGACTTATGGCAGAGGAAAAGGATTGCCGCTTCATTATTTAAAGCAATAATTACCTTTCTTAGGAAGGTAATATCCTCCATAAAGTGAAGATTTGGTGTATTTAAAATTTGCATGCCAATTTGATTACCTTCATTTAGCTGATTTTATTTTTCAAACGAAGATCCCATACGTGGAAATAATTACTTAAGAGTGAAGGGAGAACCATATTAAGATCACTAGAGTTTGATGCAATGAGGACAAGGGCAGTAGTCAAATCATCATAAATAAAAGTATAAACACCATCCTTATAATAACTACCATGCCTAATTAAACCACTTATGACGTTATGAATAATCCACTTAATTGATAGAAGACTCAGCGTCCACTTATGTTGTTTAGTAATCCACATCACTAGAATCGTCTTTTTGAATATAATCATCAAAATAACCTTATGTCGATATGAAGTATTCATATGAAATGGATATAAAAATAATTTACAGCAGATATTATTATGTGAAAAAAAATCATGTATATATGGTAATGACATATATTTTGATATTGTATAATGATGGCCAAGTTAAAAGTCTTTGATATTTCTTTTCTAGTAGGTGTAGTTTCACACTCTTGAATTCTCTTAAGGTTCCACATTGGATGACAAAAAAGAGATTGTTGAGAAATGTACAAGGGACTTTGACTATGAGTGTTTATTACTCTTCTCTTAGAGATCTACAACTTGTAGGGTATTCTCCTTGAGATTAGGCAGGTTGTGCAAATGATAAAAAATCTACCACAAGTTATGTCTTCTCTCTTAATTCTAACTCTACTAATGATGTAGTAAGAAGCAATCTTCTATTACTTTAATCAACTCTGGAAGTTAAATATGCAACAATGAATGTGACAAGTAAAGAAATAAATTGACTATAAACTATTCTTTTAGTACTCAAATATCAAATGGATCTTTTAACTATTAAAGAATCCAATATTGTATACAAGAAGAAAAATATGTAAGACCTATCACCATTACGTCATATATATATTTCCACGCGGCTGCTTCAATGACGCTCAGCAATGACGCATACTCAGGCTACGTAAGCCGCCAAACACAATCATAGTCAATGCCTGCAATAATTTAATTAGCAGAAACCTTTTTTTTAAAACCTTGTGGAAAAAGGATTCAGATTTTATGTAAAGTAGAACCCCG
Source organism: Thuja plicata (assembly GCA_018584345.1). Taxonomy (NCBI): domain Eukaryota; kingdom Viridiplantae; phylum Streptophyta; class Pinopsida; order Cupressales; family Cupressaceae; genus Thuja; species Thuja plicata. The sequence goes on from MU227554.1 coordinate 43,332, forward strand.
TGGAAAAGAAAAATACAATAGATAAATAAAGAATTCTCAAGTCTTTGGAATTCAGCGAAAAAAAAGAATTTCGAAATCCACTGCTTTTTGTTGAATTGATTTTTCCCCGCCTTTATGTATTATGCTCATGTTACCTCATTTTTATGTCCACATTGACCAACGAATTTTCCCTTCATAACGACTTTCATATTATAATAATAATTGTGATATGAAATGAAGCCAAAAATTATATTCTAATTATTCAATCAACATGTGTTTATCGTTTCTGAAGATATGACTAAAATGTTACATTCTAATCATCAAATATTAATTTCAATGATTAAGGACTCCCTTTAGAAGTGTTACTCGTATTATATAATTCACATTAATAGCTCAAATTTCAATATGGTGGTGTTTTCTATTATAAAATTCATTTTATGTTTACTGGTCGCAATGGAACATCAATTCTATTCCTATATTTTATGTATTATTAAATTATTTATATATTTACTTTAGTTCAAATCATAATCATAAATATAGTAATATATAGAAGATGTAAATATTGTGAAATGTGATTGTAATAATTTTTTTTTATCAATTAAACAATTTCTTTAATATAAGTTATTGGCTATAATTAAAGATGTCAACATTGACATGGAGTGGATGTATATTGATTTATATTAGATAACAATATTATATGACATATATTAAAGAAAGAGAGAAAGGGTTTGATTTTGTATATTAAAATGATTTAATTAGAAGTCTTTCATATTCCTTGGTGAGACAAGTTTATTAGGAACAATTTAATAGATATGAGGTTAATTTCTATTCATTTTAGAAACAATTCATAAAGTTTGTTTTAATTCTTATAGCACTATAAATCATGAGCATATCAGTACATAGAAGATATAAAATTTTCAAAATGTGATTATAATATACCTTGTTTTATTTAGAAGTTGCACATTTTTTAAAATACTATTTGTCAGTTATAATTAAATATGTTTTTGATTAGATGAGTAGGAATAGGGCCCTAATCCCTTACATATAACAAGACAACATAGAGGAAACAAAAATAAAAAATAACAAAAACTCTATGAGGGGCTCCCAACACGCAGAGTAAAAACCCCACCAAAAAGGGATTACCGATCCATAACAGTTAGCCAGCTAGAGTAACAACACAGAGTATCCATAGTGCTAACATCTACTAACACTATTCTAGCTAACATACCATCAAAGTACTTTAAAATATTTACATCTAAAGCTATACTATCAATCCTTATAAAAGTCTTATCACGGTTAAAAACCTCCCTTAAGGAACAACTAGCCAAACCTAATCAAAGATAGATAAAGACCATTATTTAGAGTTATAAAGAGCCTCAAATAGGCTCCAATCTTTTTCCATCTCACGAAGCACATTTGTCTAGGTGTCCAGTTTTCCTTTCTCTAGATGACCATCTATCGCTCCAGTGTTTCTACTTGCCTTTTTAGTTCCTTATCGATCTTATACTTTCTAGTGGTAATGCATATCACTACCCTATTCACCATACCATATGTAATCCAAATGAGAGAAGAGAGAGCTTTGTCAATGACAAAACATTTATCATTCATCTTTTTTTCTAGTTGATTTAGCCTTTCAATAATTCCCACTAATGGGTCCTCCTGAGGGTTATCTTCTTCCTTTAAGACCTACATATCCAGATTACCCTACTCAACATAAAGGGAAGCCTCAATATAATCATTAGTAGGGTCCACAATCTCCTATTTTTTCATGAAATCATCCTTGTCTTCCAATATAATAAAAGAGGTCATGTCTAACTCTTCCTAGTCTTCTTCTCCTTCATACTATTGAATCCTCTTCTTTAGAATTCCCTTGAGACTAGATTTCCTCCTCCTCCATTATAATATTCTTCCCCTTAGAGGGAGGGTTAGCCATGTTTTTAGCCAACCTGGTTGACCTTCTACTTCCCAACCAAGAGGCCACCTCTTCAATTTTGACATTTTTAGCCCTGTCATTTTTCATTTCATCATGACCCTCCAAAATGGTAATGGTAACACCCTTATTGGCAGAGGATTTCTTGAGGCTCTTCCTTGAGGGATCGGGTGTTGGTCTCCTTTAATAGTTTTAATAACTAGGCCTTAGAACCATAACTTAGGGATTGGATATCCATGCTAAGTAGTCACCTTATCATTATGAAGGCTCATTTTCTGTCAACCCAGGGGTCTATACTTGAAATCGGTTAATAAAGTACATTCTCTAGAGACCCAATTGTAGCCATGTCATCTATGATTGAAAAGGAAATGGTTTTGAAAGTAAAGTGCATGGAAAGGAAACAACTCAAATGATTGACATTAACTATCAACTAAACTGAACTAAAATGAATAACAATAATCTAATTCGTGGCAAGAAAGAAAGAAATTGCTCTGTATGCTTTGGTTGTAGGAATAGTCACTGTAAAAAGGAGTTTCTAGTGGCTGCATAAACAGTCAACTGCCAAGACAACAACTAAATACTATATGAAAAGTAACTACTGAACGAAAATATTGATTACTCACTAAGTGGTCCCCCTTAGTGAGTCTTCCCAAAGCTCAACTAGGTACTTACAAACTTAGAATATCATCTAATTTGAATCCAAAAATGTTGTTACATACTAATGTAGCTGAAATTGTTCTTCAATAAACTAAAAAATGGAAATTACAATATCTGAAATTTTAACCTCCTGAGAAGGGATATCTAAAGTTTATTTAAAGAAAGAAGACTCCTAACCGAATCTAACTAATAGAAATTCCACTCCCAAGACATAAGGAGGACAAAATTTATTACAACACAAGAAAAGGAAGGGAGTTATGCTCTGAATAAGAAACAGTCAAACTATTTATGATGTAGAGGAAATCTAGCATAACTACTCCTATATCTACTCTACTACAAGCATGCACACTTAAAGTCTCATTATTACAACTCATAATCTATGAGTAATTGATTTCTGACTCTTTCAATGTTCATCTTGGTGTGACTTTGTCTTCAAGCAGTTAATTGATATGAGCTCCCACATTGCAAGGCTTTGACAATTGATGCTCCTTCATTTAGTATTGCATCATGAATTAGTATGTACAAAACAAAGGCATGTCCATTTCACATCAGAATAATCATTTATCTAACGACATGCAATATTAAATGAATAAATCACATAGCAAAGGTTGCATATCATCTTTCATCATTTAGTCAAAAAACAAAGTATATGGATAAGTTCATGACTACTTAATGAGCTAAAAAAGACAACAAAAAGTCAACAAAGAAACATCATTAAAAAGGTATTTAAACCTTATATTAGTATTTAAAAACCCTTGACATAACTAGTTAATAAATGAAGACAAACAAAATTGAGCCATTATTTGAGCTCATCACTAGGGCGATCAAAATAGGTATTTATTTTTTCCAGGGTGACCACCAAGAGTTCATTTATAGGTTCTAGGGAAGGGTTGTTAGTTTTCTTCTTTTTCTTTCCATGTAAAGCATGATGATTAACAAGAGCTTCTCCCATAATAAGCAGTCTAGGAGCCACAATAGGAGCTTGTGGGGGTGGGGAAGGAGGACACACTTGGTTTTCAGGGGGCATTGGGTTACCATGGGGGTCCAATCCAGGGCATAATTTTGTAAAGGGTTATAATAAGGCCTTGGTAAAGCAGAGGAGATGCACCACCCTCTATGCTTTATTGCAAGGAAGACAACTAGAAAAGGGGATATTAATCTTTTCATGGTGTCTAACATGATTCAACAAAGGAAAATGATATCCATGCACAACCATGATCCTGTTAGAGTAATCACTTATTAATTAAATAATGTTGATTTAATTAGTGAAGTTGTTTTATTACTCTTTAGTGCTTAAGCTTTCTCTTAGGTGCATTAATAATTAATTCTTTTATTAATCATTAATGTGCAACCTAGATTTTTTAGGCTTTAGGGTTTTGTTCACCTTTATAGGTTGAACCTTGTAATTCTTTTTATATTAACTCAGATTATAATTTAGCTCTCATATTTTGAGTAACTTCTGAGTTCTTCTTTTTCCCTCTTTCTGCTTCTCTCCTGTAATAGGTTATTTGCATGCAGGTACTCTTGGCGTTCTATAGATTTGTATCTCTCAAATTCTACATGGTATCAGAGCCACACTGCTGCTACCTGGTCTAGGGTTTGTGAAGTCGTGATTCGAGGGAAAAAACCATAGCTTTTCTGGGGTTTCTTCTTCAATCTAGAAGAGACACTTTTTTCTGGAGCACTTTGATAAAAAAAATGGATGCCACCATCATGCTCAAAAGGCCTGGGAGAGTCAATTTTCATATAAAGTTCACCATTTTTTTCCATAGTAGCCTCTGGGAAATTTTTTCTCTCTCCTAGGCCATACGACTCAAATTTTGAGGTGAAAAAATAAAAAAAATCATTTTTTATTGATTTTTGCGCTAAAAAATAACACATGCAGTGTTAAAAATTAACACAACAGTGTTAATGGGCGCTGTCGTCAGTTAACCGCTAGTGGTTAACCTCTAGCAGTTAGCCTAACTTCCAGGGTTAACTCTCAAACCCTTTTGGAGCAGTTTTGGTATTTTGCTCATATCTTGAGCATACGACATCAGATTTTTGACTTCCTTATATCCTCGGAAATCTCTTTCTGAGATCTATCTAATCATGTAGGTTTATTTTTTGGTTTTCAATTTTTATGTTTATTTTTCTAGTCAAAGTCATAACCTGTGTTTTTCACTCTTAGGGGCATATCTTTTGCGTCTGAACTCCATTTTGTGAAAACGAATAGGCGTTGGGGAGGTGTTGTAGTGTTATTTCTATATTTACTGTCTATTTCATCATAAAATTTACCAAGTAAATTTTATTCAGCTTTGTGTGTTTTTACACTTTGCTCAATTACTTGGACATTCTGACACCTACATGGGTTCTGTTTGTGTGGGATGGGTTATATTAATTTGATCTAAATGCAGTAAGGTCAGATTTATCAGTTTGTTTCATTTGAAGAGTTATCATGGGTTTTTCTACTCGCCCTTCAGTTGTTATTCTGGAACGGGGTAATTATGAGTCATGGGCAAAGGGTATACTTACACATTGTAGGTGGCTTAATATTTTTCCTTATTTGTATGATCTCATACCCAAACCAGCCACTTCAAAGGGAAACCTAGCATGGGATATTATTAGAGATCACATAGTAGAACTTATAGTGTCTAGTGTTGATCATGAAACTGTGTTGGCTATATCAGACATTGATTGTCCTCACCCACTTTGGACATGTCTTTGGGATATCTATGGAGACCCTAATCTCTCTCCATTCCCAAAGGATCCTGCTTCAGATTGTCTCATACCCATTTCTTGGAGAGAGAGAGAATACACCCTTTGATCATGATACTTTAGAGGAGCTTGAGTATTTAGACACCCTTACATGTTCCAATGGATCAGAGGCTTGTCTCACAGTTCCAACTCTTCAGACTGAGACTTCATCAACATCTCCTATTTTTCCTGATTTTGTGCAACAGGGAATCATATATCTTCCAAACATAGATACTTTGGACTCTTATGTTGCAGACATATCTTTCTTGTTTGTTGAGTCTTATACTACAGATTTGGAGGATCATTTTGAGGACATTCATCTCCTCTACCTTGACAATCAGGTTATCACTGTTTGCCCACCATTATCCGTGCATTTTGTGGTTGTATTTTAGGATTCCCCACATCAGTTTGGATTTGGCATCATTTGTTTCACTTCAGATAGAGAGATTCTTCAACATCCGATCATGGCACACATCCTGAGATAGATTGGTTCATCACTCTTCACAGGGTTTCTTCGACATCGTCCTTTGGATTCGTTTCTTCCCAAGGGGAGGAATATAATTTTTTGCTTCAGGATCTTCTTTTGGATTCTACATCAAGCATCTACCATTGTGATAGGAGTTTCTTCATCCTGGGGGACTTTGGTGTCTCAACCCTCTCTCATGGGGGGGGGGGGGGATTGTACTTATGGACTTGAGAGAGNTGGGGGGGGGGGGTGATTGTACTTATGGACTTGAGAGAGTCTCTTGAGCCATTTCTTTTCTGCATTTTTCTATCTCTTTTTAGAGAGGGGTTTTTCCCACTGGGTTTTCTTATTTGTCTCTAGTTTACAGAGATTTCCTTGTATTGGGTACCTGATCAGGCCTTGTTGTCAGGACCCATTTCCTGCTTTCTTAGTTGTGCTAGGTTAGCTTTCCCCCTGCACTTAGCTTAAGGGGGTATTAGAGTAATCACTTATTAATTAAATCATGTTGATTTAATTAGTTAAGTTGTTTTATTACTCTTTAGTTCTTAAGCTTTCTCTTAGGTGCATTAATAATTAATTCTTTTATTAATTATTAATGTGCAACCTAGCTTTTATAGGCTTTAGGGTTTTTTTCACCTTTATAGGTTGAACCTTGTAATTCTTTTTTCATTAACTCAGATTATAATTTATCTCTCACATTTTGAGTAACTTCTGAGCTCTTCTTTTTCCCTCTTTCTGCTTCTCTCCTGTAATAGGTTATTTGCATGCAAGTACTCTTGCATTCTGTGGATTTGTATCTCTCAAATTCTATAGATCCTATCGTCCAAAGTAAATTAACACGTGATATGAAGGCTAACAAGGGAAAATTAGAGAGGAATATCTAACCCATTTTAGTAATTTTAAAACCTCTTTAGTTGTTTCTCATCATCAAGGAACTTATTAATAAAGATTTTGTAGTTACCTGATCTTTTCTTGGTTACTCTCATCCCTAAGTTCTCCAATCCCATCACATCTATAATTATTTCTGGAGAAATAGTAAACTCTACATTTTCTATCATAACCCTTACACAAGACTAGGAATTAGTAAATTTAAAGGTGAGGGTGTTATTGTACCCTTGCATCTCCATACAAAAAGGAGCCATATTTCCACAACAAACAATTCATAGGGCTCAACATTCTTCCTCAAATCCTCCCAATTAATAGATGTAGAGCATTTGAGGGCCCACCATAACTATATAGGTTCTTTTCTTACACCATATACTACTATCCCTATAAAGAAATCTTTCTATGAAAGTGAAAAATGACAAGCCCCAAATAGAAATCACAAATATTAAATAAGACTTATGCCAGAGGAAAAGGATTGTCACTTCATTATTTAAAGCAACAATTACCTTTCTTGGGAAGGTAGTATCATCCATAAAGTGAAGATCTGGTGTATTTGAAAAATGCATGCCAATTTGATTACCTTCATTCTTGATTTCCTTTTTCACACAAAGATCCCATATGTATAAATAATTACTTAGGAGTGAAGGGAGAGCCTTTATTAAGATCGCCAAAGTGTGACATGGTGGGGATGAGGGCAATAGTAAAAGCATCATAAATAAAAGTACAAAAACCATCTCTATAATAACTACCATGCCTAATTAAACCACTTATGACATTATGAATGATCCGCTTAATACATATAAGCTTTAAGATCCAACTCAATATCCACTTATGGTTTTCATTCATACACATCATCATAATCATGTTTTTGAATATAATCATCAAAATAACCTTATGTTCATCGGAAGTATTCATATGAAATGGATATAAAAATAATTTGCATCATATACTATTGTGTAAAAAAAATCATGTATATATTGTAGTGGCATATATTTTGATATTGTATAATCATGGCCAAGTTAAAAGTCATTTATATGTCTTAGAGAGAAAAGCTATAGATAATCATTTAATAATTCTAGAGGTTAACTTTTACAAATTTTACAAGCAGTTCATAGAGTATTTTATTTCCTATAGGAGATTTCCAAAAGTTACATGACAATGTTATTTTGTTGTACAAGATATACACACATAGAGACTCCATTATGTACATTTATTATAATCTTACAAGATATACACACATGAAGCCTTCAATATGTACACTTATTATAATCTATAATAACTTAGTTAGAGGGATGAATGACATCATTGCATCTTTGACAAAACATATTTAAGACCTACCTAAAAGTATTTCTTAAAATTTTTACATGTTCTATGTGTAATTTTTTATGTAAAATTTTAGCTATTTTTTGTTTTTGGTACATGAAATGACAAATTATCGAAAATAACATATTTTAGTGAGGGAAAAGATTACTTTTAATTACAAGAGACACACATATAATTTCTTTGCAACCAAAAATGCAAAGGTCTCATAGAAGAGTAGTAACATTATTTACCCCATTATTTTTAATAAATTATGTTACTTAGTTCTTATTGAAGTATTATGACACTAGAGCTACACTATTGTTCTTGTCAGGGATAACTTAAAGATCCTCCCCGGGCAAAGGTGTAAAATCCTGGTGAATCCTACCTTTTTTTTGGGGAAAATTTTTAATTTGAAAGGAAAAAATATTAATTGTATTGGCAATTTTTTCAATCATATGAAAATTCCATAAAATCCTGGTGAATGTGTCATTATTGTGGGGGGAATATATAATTTATTAGGCTGATGTTTTATCTTAAAGGAAATACTATTTAAGTGTATTGGCAAAAAATTTTACTGTAAAGGAAAAAGTATTTAATTGTAGTGGTGAATTTTCAACAAATTTTTTCAACCGTTTGAAAATTGTAGAATTTTATTAGCTAATATTTTGTTATTTATGGGAAAATATGTATTTTTTTGGCAATTTTCTCAATCCCTTGAAAATTCACATTCTATTAATAGTCAATTTTCATGAGTTTTGACTCGTCACGATTGGTCATTGAGAAATGGAAATTGATCTAATTAATACAACATCACATTGAGAGAATAACACCTTTATTTATTGTCAACTTGTCTGCTTATCGATAAGTGAAAACACATCCACACATACCTAAAATCCATCATTTCATCATTTTAAATATATTATTTACAATTGTTCGATGAGCCTAGATCAATGACTTAAGTTTTATTTCAGCTCAAAATTTTGAAGGAAACATAGTTCTCCATAAACTCTACATAATGGAGACATGTATCAAATCTTAACCCGCGACCTTAACCTTGATTGTCGATTACAACTGGTCAGTAGGTTGTGTGGATGGTTGATAATGTTTTAGTATCTTGATGGACATGAAATAAAAAATAAATGCCTTGTCACTGACATTCTCAACTAGATCTTACATGCACGACATTCAATTCAGTATTGACCGAATGATGATATTTTGAATTTTGCACACTTGTGCATTTATGGGAAAGATTTACAGAGAGACAACAATGATTTAAAAAAAGTTAAAGGACAAAGGAATTAACAAAATTAGATAAGGAATTATTATGTATCAAGGGCTATTTATAGATGATCTACACTGCTTTCTTTCTTCTTCAATTCTCATTTAGTAGATAAAGTGTATGAGTTGTTGGTTGAAAGTCTGCCTCTAGTTTAGGTCTTTAGGCTTTTAAATCTGATATTCTGGTTCCTTTCTTCTTCAATTTTCCTTTGTGTTGTTTTGTGGTCAGTGACCATGCAAGTACTGTACACTTTCTGCAATTTGTGGGGTTCGGGGTTAACTTGTCAAGCATTTTTTGTTAACTTGTCAATTATTTCCCTAGGTTAACTCGTCAAGCATTTCCCTAGGATAAATCATCAAGTAATATTTTAGGGTTAGGGTTTTTCTATAAGAAAAATGGTGCTAGGGTTATGGATTTGTAGAGTGAAGGATTATTGTAGCATTTTTAGCGATATTGAGTTGTAAGGGATCACTAGTTGTAATCGGTTGAAATTACTAGATAATAAGATTGGACTCTCTGTTTGGTGGACGTAGCATAATATTGGCTAAACCATGTTATATTATTTATGCCTTATTTTTGTGTGTATTTTATTCCTCTATTTTATTAATCATATTTTCATGTAACTGTTATACATCTATCTTGTAATCCTAACAATTGGTATTAGAGTTGGTTGTATTTAGTTATCCTCTATAGGAAGGTCTCACGGTTTAGTGGGAGTCTCACGATTGAGTATGAGTAATGGTAGATGAGGGTAAGTTGAAGATTGAGAAGTTTAATGGGCAAAACTTTTAGTTATGGAAAATGCAAATGGAGGACTATCTCTATGATAAGGATTTATGGTGGCCATTGGAAGAAACAACCAAAAAAGTCACAACTATGTCTCAGGAGGAATTGGATATTTTGGACAGAAAGGTAGTTGGCAGTATTTATTTATGCTTTGTATAATCGGTGGAATTTAATATTACAAAAGTGAAGACAACTAAAGAGTTGATGGAAAACCTAGTGAAGTTATATGGAAATCCTTCTACTTTGAATAAGGTATTTCTTATGAAGCGTTTATTTAATATGAAAATGGTAGAAGGTAGATAATTTAAATGAGTTTAATATGGTTACCAGTCAATTATCCTATGTTAATATAAATTTTGATGAAGAAATTAGGGCTCTTTGGATCCTGTGTTCTCTTCCTAAATGTTGGAATGACTTGGTAATGGTTGTTAGCAATTATACTTCTAGTTCAAATACCCTAAAATTTGATGATGTTGTTGGTGTTATTCTGAGTGAGGAAAGTTGTAGAAAAATCTCACGTAGATCCACTTCAGGTAGTGTTTTGAATTCATAAAGTAGACGCAGATCAAAGGAGATAGGAAATAGTTCTGGAAGTCATGGGAAATCATGAGGAAAATAAAAGGGTGAGAGGTCTCAGTCTAGAGGACCAAACAATTTTTAGTATAATGGGAAATTAGGTCATAGGAAGAAAGATTGCTAGTCTTGGAAGAATAAAGTGTTAGGAATAACAACCCACCACCACAATTGAGAAGGGGGGTGAATCAATTGTGAGACAGATTATTAAACATTATATACCAAAATGTTAATCCAAATGATAACATAATAAATGCAATACCATAACACAATCCTTTTATTGTTGAGGAAACCATGTTAAAGGTAAAACCCCGGTGGAAATTAGCACCCACAAATAATGTACTGAGAGTATAGTATCCCTGCTACAAAATTTAGCCTTGTTAGGAGCTTATTAATACATTATAGTACATAGTCCTTGTTAAAGTAAAGAACATGTTAGGAGTCAAGAGTAACAATAGGATCATTTCCCATGCACACTGCCTAAAGAAGGTTAAATCCACCCTCATGACTTTCTATCCAAAATACAAGAGTATATAAGAAATATACAATCCAATGAACTGTCTAATAGAAACTGTCTTTGCTTGATCAGTTCCAAAGAAGTCTCTTAATCAAATACTCTTCTCTACATCCATTTGACTTCACATAAACAAGCTCACAACTTCCACACTTTGTTGTTACAACACTTCCATAAAGGAAAATAATCTTTCTTTTATACAAATTTACAATAAGAAAATAGGTCAGCCTATTAAGACTTCCCCAATGCACAAATAATTACTTAACTCCTTCCTAAGATACAAACTATACCTATAACAAGTAAATATCAATTACAACTCATCAAATATAATCAAACATTTGTAGTCCGCACTCACACTCCACAATACACTCCACAATACATGCTATATCTCTGAAGTCAGTCCCAAATAGGTCTTCTCCAGAACACATGCCACAACTGACATCACCAAGAGTCCTACAACCCAAGAACCATAAAAAAAATTCCTCAACATGTCTCCTGACATTCCCCAAGATTTTATATCATGAATCCTTATCGCATGCAAGTTATCCTCAAAACACAGAGATTAACTCTGTCAAAGATCACTGTCACAGTCCAATACCCAATCTTTACTAAAACATCTGTAACTCACTCCATGTGTAATATTAATCCATGCGATTATAGAAATAAGATCACAACACATCCCTATACACATCACCATCTTCGCTCATTTTGAAACAACCGTAAGTGCACGTCTATCAGTCATCAAGCAATAGTAATAACCAGTGTGTTCTTCCTTCATCTAAACATATGTTGGCATTAGTGAAAAAACATGAATGCCAACAACAACAAAAGAAAACAATTACAACAATCTCCCCCTTTGGAATTGATGGAAACATATGGGAAAATCCATCAACCCAAAATTACTCACTCTCAATATAATCTTCTCAATATCCTCAACACAACTCTCCCTAAAACAATAGGGATTTTCACATAGAATCTCTCCCCCTTTGATAACAATGGAAAAGGGTGCCATAAATCTTCTTCTTTCCTTTCCAAGGTGTAGCATTTTCAAATCTTCATGTCTTCAACAACCAGGTGCAAAATCACCCAAATATGTTCTGTAATGTTCTTGCAATGACTCCCCCTAAGAAGTAGATCCATACATCAAGTCTATAGAATGATATAGCTCTGAAAGCCACTAAACTAATGCATTCTTGCATCAATTTATTTATCACAAGGAGGGGATCTCACTCCAAGCATAGCTCTGAGATACTTAAAGGCATCCTTTGGAAAAGGTTTTGTAAATATATCTGCCATTTGTTCCTTTATGCTGATATACTCCAATCTAATCTCCTTTTCTGTAACCTTGTCTCTCAAGAAATGATACTTTATGGAAATATGTTTAGTCTTTGAATGCATAACTATATTCTTTGACATATTCATTGTACTAGTGTTATCACAATGGATAACCACTAGCTCATCTAATGTTATCCCAATGTCCTTTAGCATTTGCTTCATACAAACAATATGTGTGCAATTTATAGCAGCAACAACATACTTTGATTCAGCAGTAGACTGAGCTATACAATCCTTCTTTTTACTTACCCAAGAAACCAATCTTTTCCCAAGAAAGAATCTACCACCACTTGTACTCTTTCTATCATCAACATTTCCTACTCAATCAACATCAGTATAACCTTGCAAATCAAAATAATCAGATTTATTATACCATAATCCATATCCAATGTTCCTTTCAGATATCTAAATATTATTTTCACAGCAAGAAGGTGTGTCTCTTTAGGCTCTACTTGATATGTTTCCACAATTCCAACTTCATTAGCAATATCTGGTCTGGTGTGAGTTAGATGTTGCAAGCCTCTAATCATAGATCTATACCTTGTCTGAAAAACACTCTGAGGTTCATTAGATTAGTAAGCTTGTGACCAATAACCATAGGTGTTCCAATAGGTTTACAATCTTCCATTCCAAACTTTTTCAACATTTCTTTAAGATACTTAGTCTAAGAAATAAAAATACCATTCTTGTTCTGATTAATTTGCAGTCTAAGGAAAAATTTCATCTCACCAATCATTGACATCTCCAATTCTTTTTCCATTTCCTTAGAGAATTTTTTATTTGTTACATCATTTCCTCCAAAAATGATATCATCAACAAAAAACTTCAAGTATTAGAATTCCATCTTCACTATTTCTTAAGTAGAAATTACTGTTTGTATTACCTTTTCTAAAACTTAGATGAAGTATATAACTATCCAACCTTGTATACCATTCTCTAGGTGCTTGTTTCAATCCATACAAAGCCTTCTTCAACTTGCAAATCATTTCCTCATCTTTTGTCAGAGGAAATACATTAGGCTGTTCAATATATACTTCCTCTTCTAGATCCCCATTCAGAAATGCATATTTTATAACCATCTGATATACTTTGAAGTCTTTGTGTGCAACATAAGAAAATAATAATCTTATAGCCTCAAGCCTAGCAATAGGAGAAAATGTTTCTTCAAAGTCTATACCTTCTTGTTGTGAGTAGCTTTTACAAACTAGTCTTGCCTTATTTCTTAGAACCATTCCTTCTTCATTCATTTTGTTTCCAAAAACCCACTTAGTTCCTATAACATTCTTATCTTTAGGTCTAGGAACCAGTTCCCAAGTGTTTATTTTATTTATTTGTTCCAATTCTTCCTGCATAGCCTTAGTCCAAGATTCATCTCTACATGCATCGTTAGTAGATTTTGGTTCAACTTGAGAAATCAAACAAATTTCATCTCTTAATCTCGATCTTGTCATCATTCCTTTATTTGCATTGCCAATAATTTGATTATCAAGATGGTTTTTCTTAACATACCTCAGAGTCTTAGGAATTTTAGTAGTATCATTTGAATCATCTTTACATACCTCAATCTCATGTTCAATCTCAAAAGGTTCTTCTTGATCTGTAATAACCTCCTTGATCTCTATAGTCTGGTTATGGTCATATAATCTTTCTTGAATCTGGTACTTTTCATCAATCCTCACATTAGCACTTTCAATCATCTTTCTCAATCTCATATTGAAACATTTATAATCTTTTCTCTTAGTGGAATAACCAAGAAAGATTCCTTCATACCTTCTAGCATCAAACTTTTCTGTCTCATCATCTCTTTTGATATAGCATTTATTACCAAATATTCTAAAATATTTCACAATAGGAGTATGATTAAACCATAATTCATAATGAGTCTTGTACCTTCTCTGATATGAACTATATTCAAATTATAAACAACAGTACCAACAACTTCTCTCCAAGTAACATGTGATACATTTCCTTCCAACAATATGGTTCTTGTAGCATCTAATATTGTTCTATTTCTCTGCTCTGCTATCCCATTCTGTTGTGGTGTCCTAGGAGTAGATGTCTATCTGTATATTCAATGCTCTTCACAGTAGGTATTGAACAAGTTTGAAGTAAACTCTCCACCTCTATCTAATCTAAAACATTTTATCTTTAAACCTGATTCATTCTCAACTTTCACTTTGAATATCTTGAATTTGTCAAAATCCTCAAATTTCTCTCTCAGATATGTAACCCCCATCATTCTAGAAAATTCGTCAACAAAAATTATAAAATACCTTTCCATATTAAGACCTCGTTCTTGTAGGACCACACAGAATTGTATGCACTAGATCCAACTTCCCTTTCACTGAGTAAGATTTTCTTTTGAAACGGCTTCTAGTTTGTTTCCCTATTACACATTCTCTACACATGGTGTTAGATGGTTTCAAAATCTCTGATAGATCTCTAACAAAATTAGTCATACTTGCCTTCATAATATTGTAGACACCCAAAAATGGACAGGCTTGCGACTTGACATTAAAAATACTAATTTTCATTTATTAATTAATGGTTTTTTAATCATTAATTAATCATCTATTTTCCTCTAAATTCATTCCCCAAATCATCTAATCAAATTCCCAAAATTAATTAAATAATTAATTTTATTTAATTAATTAACCTTAAGTGATTAATTACCATTAATTAATTAATTAAATTCAATTTCCTATAGTTTAAATTGAAATATTTAAACTTACTAATTAAATTCTTCCAATTAAATTAATTTCATTTCATCAAATAAAGCAATTCTAAATAAAAAAGAATTTAATTATCTCACATGTTGAAAATATTAATTAAATAAATGAATTAAATATTCATTTATCTTTGAAGAGATAACTCCAATCAGATCACATGGGTTACTCCACCCATCTCTCCAGTTCACATGGGTAACTCCACCCACCTCTTCAGTTCTAAAAGGTAACTCACAATTAGCTCTTCAGTCAACCAAACTCTATCTACTCTTTACCAATTGAAGATGTGGAGTTTACTGATGGCTTCTCCAGTTCCCTTTGATCTCAACCGTTCATCTCCCTATCTTTGGGATTGATCTCAACCATTCATTTCATCCTCAATTTATATATAGTAAACCCTTCATAACCATTTGAAGGATCCAGGATTTCAATCTCTCATGTGCCATTACTCCGTCAGTTTGGTTCTAGCATTCAAGCCATCTTGCGATCACATTTCAAGTATCAAATTCTCGACGCTTCTCAAGTCATAGATGCTACCCACACCAATACTGAGCATCAAAAACATCATTTCAGAAGGAGTAGAGAGAGAAAATAGAAGCTTCAAGCACTTTGGGATTTGCATTCATTTGTTTTCCTTTATTTTCTTGTAAATTTTATTAGTTACGTTTCAAGTTATTCATTATTGGTAGCTTTGTGTATTTGATTTCTATCATTGTAAACCGGTGCTACTAACTCCCACCTTTGGAAAGCTTGGGAAACATGCATGACGAAAGAGGAGGCGTACATTTTGGTGAACTCGACGTGAAACAAACAACACAAATATTTCTTGCAGGTAGCAGACAGAACCAGTCAGCCACGACCGTACGGTTGTAGACCTAAAATTTCATCATTTTCTCAACATCCGTGTTATTTTGTAATTGCTGCTATTTTACCGCAATCAACAAAATTGTGCCACAACTGAATAGTTTAATAATGCAATTGATTGCATGATTTCTCACCGTAATTCTATCATCTTTTGTCTTTCTATCTTCTGGTATTTTTTCTGTAATTGATTGTCTTTGACCATAGTTACCTATAATTTGTCGCAATTGCTTGTATTTTACTACAATTGCCCGATCCATGTTGCAATTGAACGCATCCTGCCATAGAGAAAAGTTGTTTGCCACAATCGCTAATATTATGTCATAATTGACCAGAGATTGCTACAATTGAACAAACAGTACCGCAATCAACTCAAAAGCCACATTTCTATCTATTTTTCTTGGTTTCCATACAGGGCTGACTGATAGTGAATGAAAAAGAAGGTAATCAGACGCATACCAGGTACTAGAGCATTAAGAGATGCAAGAAGGAGAACCATCAACTATCGATCACAACAAAGGGATATTATCGCAATCATAGCTAAAGATCAAAGTGAAGAATACACAAGGTACATTGATTCAATTAAGAGATTCGCAGGTAAGTATAAAGTTACCATTAATTTCAACAATCTCAATAATCCTAGAGTTTTTGGGTATTCTGTTGTTTTGGATTGAAAAGATTTCATCTTTTGAGATAATAAACACTTTCTTTGATAGGTATGAATCGAGGAGGCAAGATAACAATACAAATTCAAATTCATACACTTGTCAATTTGGGTTTAAAAAGAAAAATGCTTGTCACACATCTCACATCTCACATTTCAGATTTGGGCTTAAAATTGATGCAGGGACTAAAATTGAACAAGGCAAAGAATATCTCGATTTGGTGCATTAAAATTGAAAAAGCAATCAACACCTACTTTTGGGCTTAAAACTGAACACTTGTGCTTGTATGGTGGTGTAGGTTAGTTCACATTTCAAACTTTCGGAGCTTAATCGATTTATCTTGTGTCTTGAGTTTTGGGTGCACTTGCACAATCTGTTAGATTAATAACCTTTATACTTTTTTAGAAAGGCCTGTCTGGGGAATGCTCTTCTTCCTTAGAGAACAACCTTAAACTGGTAATCCTTCCGATCGGTATATAAACAAGGAATGAACCAAATTTTTGTCTTATGTAGCCAAGCTCGGGCGAGGTGTGTTGATGATGGCCTGGACAATCAAGATCTCATGCTATGCCTTTCATCCCACCAAACATAAACTATTCTAAAACTATGTCGCTACTACAGTCAATTTATACTACTCTTGGGATCAACACATCATTCCCACAGGGATCCATCTCTGCAGGTAGGACTTATAGTCAATGCCCACCCAAGGCTACACCTTTTCCCATTCAAAAACCAATCCAACCTCAGCAAAAACAACCCCAACTTTAGTTGCCACAATTCCAGCCCTAGCAAAAACAACCTCAACTTCAGTTGCCACAATTCCAACCCCAACAACAATAACCCCAGCTTTAGTTTCCATAAATCCAACCCCAGCTTCAATTTCCACAAATCCAACCCCAGCAGTAGCAAACCCAACTTTAGTTTCCACAATTCCAACCCCAGCAACAACAACCCCAGCTTCAGTTGCCACAATTCCAAACCCAGCAACAACAACTCCAGCTTCATCAACAACAATATCAACCCCAATAGTATCAACCACAGTTTCAACAACAACAACATTCCCAATCCCAACAAAAAACACATCAAAACCCACCATGGGCTACTCATGTGCCCCCACTTCAAAATCATGTGGTGGGAAATCAATATCAAGTCCCAAGGATGAGGTCCTATGTTCCTACTCAAGGGACACAGAGGTGCAGCCTCATACCTACTACAACAAAGAGGAAAATCATCACACATTAGCCTCAGTATCAAATAGACATGTTGATGCAACAAATGCAAACCCTTCAAACCCAAATGATGGATATGCAAAATCAGGGGAAAACTAAATCCTACACTGTAGAGGAGTTATACCCATACCCCTTTGACTACTCTCTTCACATGTCTCCATTCCCAACTCACTTCTCGGTATCAAAATTTGACAAATATAGGGGCAATACCAACCCTATTGAACATATCCGAGAGTTTTTTGCTAGTTGTGTCAAAGTCGCACATGATGAGACATATTTAATGCAACTATTCCCACAAAGCTTAGTCGGACCAGCAATGGAATGGTTCTCGCATTTACCTCATGGCATTCAGTCTTGGGGTGAACTGGCTGAAAAGTTCATTGCTCACTTCCATCATAACATCAAGTGCAAGGTTAGTATCAAGGACCTTTGTGATATCAAACAGAAGGATGGAGAGTCTTTTGTGAAATTCCTACAGAGATGGAGGAATACTGCAAACTGAATAATGTATAATGTGCCCAAACAAGACCTAATAGTCATGTTCATTGACAATCTGATTCCAGACATGTCATTCACAATAGAATTGCAGTTAGCTTCAAACTTCACACAACTCATCGAATGAGGGGTTCATTGTGAGAAGAACTTAGTCAAACGAGGAGTCCTTGCAAATCCAACCCAAAAAAATACAAACAAAAATGCAATGGACAAAGCTAAGTGGTGGAACAAAAATAAAATTTTTGCCAACAATGATGTCATTGATGTGAAGACAGTCAACTATGCACAACCCAAAGTGTCACTGCAAGGCACACCTATGGCTAACCAACAACCCATAGGGCCCACTCAACAAGCATACACTCAAAACCAACCTCCCCCTATCCAAGCAGTTGCTATGTCAAGCAATCAACAATAGACTCAACAAAAACCACGGTTTCAATTCCAGCAACAAGATTTCACACTATTAGGAGAGCTGATAGAATCATCTTTACGAAAGATGATACAGTCCAACACTATCACTCTCCTAAAAATCAGGGAATTTGAACAAGGTGAAAAAAAACCAAGGTGGTATAATGACAATGAATTCTATGAGTTTCATCGGGTGAAAGGACACAAAACACCTAACTGTTATCGATTGAAACACGCTATCCAAGATCTGATTGACACAGGGGTCATCAATGTAACAAATACCCAAGCCAAAGGAACAACTGATCACACTATATTCAATGATACTTTTCATGATCACAACAAAGGGAAAGCCTCCAGGTCTGGTGGATCATCAAAATAGGTCAGCAATACATATGCCAATAGTGATAATGTTATCAATTGCCTCAATCCTTTAGATAACCATGTGGCTACAATCACTATCAAAGACCAAGGTAACAAATGTGTTGTAACCATGCATCATACCAGAGTTGTCTTGCAAGGAGTACCATCCTCATCTACTATATCTGCCAATCCTAATGCAACCTCAGATCCATAGCCAAGCCTAGTGGATCAACTAAAGCGCACACCTACCTAGATCTCCATGTTTGACCTATTGCACATATCTCCACAACATAAACTAGCACTTGACCAAGCCCTTCAGAATGCAGCTATCCCAAGGCACATAACACCCAAGAGATTCCAAATGACGGTTAACCATATAGTTGCTAACAAACATGCAACATTCACAGATTGTGATGCGTTGCCGCATAAATCCATGCATAATGATCCTTTACACTTGCTTGTCCAGGTCCACAAAAGTGCTATCCCTAGAGTCCTTGTTGATGGTGGGGCTAGATTAAACATTTGTACTCTAAATTTAATCAAGCAACTAGGCTATTTAGAATCAAGCATTGATGTCACAAGCAGGATAAATATCAGAGATTAGAACGAAGAGGAAAGATCCTCTAAAGGTATTATCATTCTACCTATCTATATTGGTCTAGTGGTCAAGAACACTCCCTTCCAGATCCTAGATCTTGAGTTGGGATACAAAATGTTACTAGAGAGACTATGGATACATGATATGTAAGTTGTACCTTCAACATACCATCAATGCATCAAGGTCCCACACCAAGGAGAAGAAATCATCATAGAGGGAGATCCCAATCCTTTCCAATACTATAATGTGGTCCAAATCAGCACTGACAACCAGGTACCCTCAAACCAAGATGTACGCAACCCATCCTCTTCAGATTCAAATCCTAAATATGTCACATGGAAAGTGGGATAAAAATCCATTATCGACAAGGGTTGTGGTGAATACAACTATGAGGAAGCTTTCACTATCACAAACATGCCTCAGAGCCCAAGAACATATGGTATGCCACAACTAGTTACTATAACATAAACTCCAAACCCTTTTCTATTCATATGTCCACCCACAATTTTTGTCAGATGGGGAGACATTGTAGAAGAAAAGACATTTGAACAAGATATCAATACATGGTTCTACCAAGATCCACAAGAGACACTTCGACAACCCCTACCCCTATCAAACTATGGAAATGGTTATACAATGTTACAAAGATTCAGGTATGATGGTACAATAGGTCTGGGGGAAAGACAACAAGGCTTAATGGAACTATCTCTCCCACCAACCTAGAGAAACAAAAGAGGGTTAGGCTATGGGAAACAAAGAACCAGCCCTATAATCCAAGATATCCCAGTTGATCGGGAACAAATAGCAGAGATGCACTAGGGGAAAAACTCAAAATATGTCTTAATAAGAAACATACTGTAATAGTTGTTGCCTACCGAAGAGGGAACCTCTCAAACCTGAATAAATCTCAACATAGCCATCGATGATAATGAAGGAAGTGAGACATCTGATGATCGTTCTATCAAAAATGACTCCCATGAGTATGAGTGGAGATCCCTTTACGACTCTAAACCATTGATCCCAGATTATTTCCCTTGGTCAACCACCACCATAAACCTTGATGACTTATTTGACCAATTATCCATTGACGACCAACCCTGCATAGATAAACATTTCATTATCCATTCTTCAAGTGATGCATCCACATCACAGTCTAGGTTTGTTGGAACCCTATCTGAAGTCCCTTTCAGCCAATTAGAGTCAAACCAACACGAGGGCCTATGTATTTTACACCTAGAACTAATAGAGTGGGATCAACAAGGACCACCTAATATGGATGTTTTCGAGAATGATGAGGCCATTGCAGACTTCATGGGACTTAGAGAGGGAATGCCATCAAGAGACTATAAAGTAGGTTTCTCCATTGACCTTGATAGATCAGCATACTTTGGGGAGGAAGCCCCTCTTTCCAGTCATCAAAATAAATCAAAAAAGAAAAAAAGAATCATCAGTAAGTGAAAACCAAAAGGCGCTTACTGACACAAAAAATGATAAAATGATAAAACAAGACATATCTTCTAGTGAAAACCTCACTGAGGTGCTAGGAGATGGAAAGAAGGAACTCCTCCCCTTAACAAAGGAGAAATCAACATTACTAGCAGAAGAAATAGAGGAAGTCAACTTGGGAGAGGACAAGAACCCAAAGAACATCTACTTAGAAAAACCACTCACCCCAGAGGAGAGAGAACAATTCATTAGTTTCTTCAAGGAAAGAATGATCAATTTCACATGGTCCTACTCAAATATGCCAGGATTAGATCTAGAGTTTGTGATGCATCATCTCCCGTTGCTACCCAATGCCAAACCTGTCAAACAGAAGCTAAGAAAGATGCATCCCCATGTTGCATTTCTACTTAAGGTAGAATTGAAAAAGCTTCTAGACGCTAAGTTCATAAGACCGATCCCATATGTAGACTAGATATCTAACCTGGTACCAGTCACAAAGCACAATGGTCCGATACAGATTTGCACAGACTTCAGAGATCTCAACATAGCTTGTCCCAAAGATGATTTTTCCTTGCCTAACATTGATATGATAGTAGATCTAACTGCTGGGCATCAAATGATATCACTCATGGATGGATTTTCAGGGTATAATCAGATAAGGATTGCATGAGAGGACCAACACAAAACAACTTTCACATGTCCTTGGGGCACATATTGTTGGAATGTCATACCGTTTGGTATAAAAAATGCTGGAGCAATGTATCAAAGGGCCATGACAACTATCTTTCATGATCTCATCCACAAAACAATGGAAGACTATGTTGATGACATACTAGCCAAGTCAATACTTTGCAAGGATCATCTACAAGTCTTGGGACCAATCTTTGACAGAATGGAGGAATACAAAGTTCATTTAAACCCAAAGAAATGTGCATTCAGGATCACAGAAGGGAAGCTACTGGGGTTCATAGTGTCACATAGAGGCATTGAAGTAGACCTAGAGAAATTCAAAGCAATATTGGACATGCCACCACCGTCAAACCTAAGGAAACTAAGGGGGTTACAAGGAAGGCTCCAGTCAATCAAGCACTTCATAGCTCTGTAGACACCCTAAAATGGACAGGCTTGCGACTTTACATTAAAAACACTAATTTTCATCTATTAATTAATGGTTTTTTAATCATTAATTAATCATCTATTTTCTTCTAAATTCATCTTTCTCAAA
>MU227554.1:76207-86274 GCA_018584345.1 Thuja plicata
CCTTCATAACCATTTGAAGGATCCAGGATTTCAAGCTTACATGCGCCATTACTCTGTCAACATTCAAGCTATCTTGCGATCACACACACTTTGCAATTATAAAATTCTCGACGCTTCTCAAGTCATAGACGCTGTCCAGCCAATACTGAGCATCAAGAACAACATTTTGGAAGGAGTAGAGAAAAATAATAGAAGCTTCAAGCATCGAAGGGTTTGCATTCGTTTGTCTTCCTTTTTGTTGTTTGTACATTTTATTTCTCACGTATCTGTTATTCATTTAGTAGTTATTGCGTACTTGATTTGCATTCACTTGTGAACCTTGGCTACTAACCCCCGCCCTTGGAAAGCTGTGGGAAACCAGAGAGAGAGGTGTACAAGCTCATCTAGTAGACAAGTGCCACCCATTCCAACATCTACTACACAAAGACATAAAATTCATATGGACAAAGAAATATGAACAAGCATTCTAAATATTCAAGGAATACCTCCTCAAGTCTCCTATATTGGTGCCACCAGTCCAAGGTAGACCATTGCTTATGTATATCTCAGCAACAGAATTAGCATTAGGTGTACTCTTGGCACAAAATGATGACACAAGTAAGGAAAGAGCCATCTACTATCTAATAAGAACATTGGTAGGATATGAGTTCAACTATACGCCAATCAAAAAATCATTCCTTGCAGTTGCATTCACTTCACAGAAGCTGAGACATTATATGTTGAGCCACCAAACAAAGTTGATAGAACATATTGATCCTTTAAAGTACCTTATAAGCAAAGCAGTGCTCACCAGATGACTTGCCAAGTGGGTAATGATCTTAAGTGAGTTTGACATTGAGTATGTAGATAGAAAGGCCATCAAAGGGCAAGTGATTGCAGACCAAGTAGTTGAGGCACTTATTCAGGATCACCAGCCTATCATTTCTGACTTTCCCAATGATTCCATAATGACATTACAACTAGCGATCGAGGTATGGAAACTATACTTTGATGGATCGTGCATGAACCATGGTGTGGGGGCAGGAATAGTGCTCATCACTCCAGATAATGATACAATTCCAAAATATTTTAGACTCAACTTCCCCTACACATACAACATAGCAGAATATGAAGCATTGGTCATCAGTTTAAAGATAGCAATTCAATGGAGAATCAAGAACCTTAAGGTCTATGAAGATTCGCAGTTGGTCATTAGCCAAGTCAACAATGATTATATGACAAAAGATGAGAAGCTAATATCATACATAGCACAGATGGAAATATTACGCACTAAGTTCCAATACATCTTCTTCAAGCAAATACCACGAGCTTAGAACAAAGCTGCAGACACAATGGCTACCATAACATCCCTGATCGATATGCCAGACAATGAAACGCGATTCTAGTTTATAGTAGAGCAACTCATGGTGCCATCACATCAAGCATCCATCACAAAATTAGCATGCATCCTTGTTGATCCTGATACCCCATGGTACCAAGATGTATACAATTACCTCTAGAATAGTGTCTTACCTCCCAACTTGTCTAGAAACCAAAGAAAGTCCCTCATCTACCAAGCCTCTAGGTATACCATCCTCTCAACTACTCTATATAGATGAAGTCTAGATGAAATGCTACTACCATGTCTCACTTCCATGGAATCCCAGAGAGCTATGTACGAGGTACATGAAGGAATTTATGGAACCCATGGAGGTGGAAACAACTTAGCTAAAAAGATTATCTGCATGGGATACTACTGGCCCACAGTAGAGACAGATGCAAACAAATATGTACAAAGGTGTAGGCAATGTCAGATTCATGGAGAACTCATCCATGCATGAGCCCAAGAACTAAATCCTATCAGATCACCATAGCCATTTTCTATGTGGGGATTTGACCTAGTGGGAAAGATTACACCTTCTTCAGCAAATGGACACAAATACATTATATCAGCAACAGAGTACTTCACTAAGTGGGTAGAAGCAATTCCCCTCACTTAAATAACTGGAAAGAGCTATCAATGTTCATACTTAACCACATCATCTGTCGATACGGGATCCCTCAAACCATCCTGACAGATCATGACACGCCTTTCCAAAAAAAAGATGTTGAAGATCTATGTGAATAGTTCCAAATCAAACAAGGATTATCTTCATGTTATTATCCTCAAGGGAATGGCCAAGTCGAAGCTAGAAAAAAAATAATTTTGAAAATCTTGAAGAAAATAGTGAATGAATCAGGACAAGACTAGAATTTATAGCTTAGTCTTGCATTATGGGCATACAAAACTAGCATGAGAACACCTACAGGAGAAAATCCTTTCTCCCTAGTATATGGATTAGAGGCGGTTCTACCCCTCAAAATGGAAATCCCATCCCTGAGGATATCACTAAAGAACCTAATTTCAGATGAAGACTACAGAGTAGCAAGGCTCAGTGAACTGGAGTTACTAGATGAAAGAAGACAACATGAATTCAATCACTTACAAGGCTATTAGAATCTCCTTAGAAGGAACTATCATAAGAAGGTGAGTTCATGGAAATTTGAGGTAGGAGACCTTTTCCTCATGGAAAATCAAAAGAACCAAGTAGAAAGAGTTAAACCAGGCAAGTTCGAGCCTAACTGGCTAGGACCATATGTCATTGTCAGCTCTACCTAGAGTGGGGCATACCAACTGGCAACACCAGAAGGAGATCATCTCCCCGGATACATTAAAAACATGCACCTCTAGAGGTTCTATGCTTGATGTCTCTATGGTTAAGGAAACTATCTACACATCTAGAAAATACCAAAAAAAATTAAAAAAATACAAAATGTTACCTTGGTGAAAAACTGGCAATCAAGCGCCTTGGAGACAACAAAAAAATTAAAAAAGGAAAAGAGTAAAGAGAAACAAAATCTCTCTCAATGAAAACTTGGAAAACATGCGCTATTGAGTAGGTACCTTGGTGAAAACCTGGCAAATAGGCGCCGAGTGTTCAAATCCAGCTTCACCATTAATGAACTCCAAGATCAAAAAACTTGAGCACACTTCAAATGGAAGACTGGCTACCCAAGCTATATCTAGAATTACAATCCCCTTTAAGAAGAAAACACTTATCCATGGTTAGTACTGGTCCACCAAACTAGGGGGCGATTCAAAATGTCCTGAAAAAATAAAAAAAATAGAAAACTCATCAAAAATCCTAAAAAGATCAAAATGTCTTGAAAAAATCAATTTTTATAAAAAATAATCAAAAAATTACAAAACTCCCAAGTAATAAAGCCAACTCGATTATCAACAAGGCAAAGCATGATCACACCAAGTCAATCAATGTCATAATCATGAGCTTTTTGAATCAGCATTGGGCCCATATGACAACTTTATCAATCTATCAAATCTATCAGCAAGAAAACTGGTGACCAAGCCAATCTATCAAATGTCACAATCATGAGCTTTGCGAATCAGCATGGGGCCCATCTAACATAGCTTGATTAGCCATCCAAAATGATCAATCAATCAAATCCTATCGATTGTCTTAAACAATGATGGATACACTCAAAACTAGACAGGTTAGTCTTATATGAGTCATCTATTACTGAAACCAGACACACTCAAGAAATCAAGCCAATCAAGCCTATCAAAAGAGTCGAGCCAATCAAGAGAATCTAACTGAATCAAGGAACCATCCAAAAATGTTGTCTAGGTCAGTCAGTCGGTCAGATGTGAGTCTATATTTTGTGGTTATGTTCTTACGCTACTCCAGGATCCACCATTTGAGGAGAGTAGCTATGATAGATCATGACTTATTTTCTTTGATTATTGTCTATTGAATGTTCACTTCAATTTTAGGGCCATGATAATTTAGGATAAATGTGGTAGGCACTGTCACTTATTTGGTAGCTGTGTAGTTCCATGATATGAGCTTAACCCTAGGAAAGAATTGGACATTCCTTCTCTTTTATCTGCTTGTTTAGTTTATAGAATCAAGAGCTCACGGTGCTATTTAGATGGACTCTGAGTGCGTTGGAGTTCTATCTTGTTTCTATGGTCTTTTCTTTTTTTTGCAATCAAGAGCTCACGATGCTACCCAGATGGACTCTGGGTGTGTAGGAGTTCTATCTTGTTTGCTTTGGCCTTTTCTTTATGGAATCAAGAGCTCACGGTGTTATCTAGATGGACTCTGGGTGCATAGAAGTTCTATCTTGGTTTCCTTTTTTTAGTTTATTTAGAGGGAAAAGCAGTATCTAGATGGTCAATATCTGGGTACTTTTGGCTCACTTTCTTTTCAAGCAGGGAACATAGCTGAACCTAGATGGTCAATATTTGGATGCACTAAGTTCTCTTTCTATTCAATCTCTCTACTCCTTCCAGTTATCAACAGGTCGTGGCAGTATCCAGATGGTATGTGATCTGGATGCATTGGACACTCTTCAAAATTTCAAAAATAAAAAAAGATGCAGTGATGACAAATATTGGAAACAGGGGCAGCGACTTGGGACACTCATCCTTTCTATCAATTCATATCTATCAAAAATCAAAATTCCTTTCGATCATCCCATATCTATCAAATCAATTCCAGAGAGCATATTTCCAAACTAACTCCCTTCTAACTAACACATGCATTACTCAGATATTTTGCGCATAATAGATTGCATCCATTCCATTTAAAGTGCATCAAAAAAATGAGAAAACATAGTAGTTGCATACATGATAAATCATAAAATCACATGCATCCATAAGCATCTCATATAAACATGCATTTCATTTCCACCATCCTGCATAAACATGTCAGTATCATAGGAAAAGTAAAATCATCCATCTATGAGTCTGCATAATAGAATCATATTGCATATACATTTTCATCACCTAAACTAAATCATGTAGAATCATACATATAGCAAGTAAACCAATGCAATCATATCAAATCACTAGCTACATCTCATATAAATTAGAATATCTGAGTCCAATGAACATTCACAAGTTTGAACAAAGGAAGGTAATCAACATATATATCAATAAGTATTAGTGTGTCGGGATACAAAAATGGATAAGCCTTAGAGTATATCAAAATGCACATCACTACAAAAATGGTACATGTACAAAAGTGGGAAGACATCAAAATCAACACGTGCTACCCCCACCCTCACCGCCAGGTGGACAAGGGGGTGGCATATTAGTAGTCAGTCTATGTGATGAGCTTGGAGCACCAACACTACTACTCTGTGATCTCTGAGCCCTATTAGATCTCTGTAAGGTGGTATAGATGGGAACCCTCTACTCAGCAGGAACTACACCCTCATAGTGGTGCCTCCAGTACTCAATCTTTCTCTAAGAATCATGCCCAGATCCATAGTATTGATCTAGAACGTTCTGATGTGCAACATCCTGTATACTATCAATAAAAGATCAGACCTCGGCTTGAGCCTATCGCTCTCTAGCCTCCACCACAACCACCCTGGCCTCGGCTATTGTAACTCTAGCCTTCGCCGCACCCATCCTGGCCTTAGTTTCTATCACTCTAGCCTCTAAAGCAGTGGCACATGCATTAGAGGAGGCAAGTCTGGCCTGTAAATCAGAAATTTTTTGTTTAAGTCTCTCTAGATTGGAAGGATCTACATCCATCCCTCCCATGGAAACATCTATGTTACCCTCCTCAGCTCTGTCACCCAATCCCTCATCTCCCCTCCCCCTCACCACCCAAGAATCATCCTCACTCTCAAAACTCTCCCTAGTACTGCTGCCTATACTACCACTATCAGTAGATGAGCTCGTTCCTGCACTCTCAACATCCAAGGCCTCAATATCTATATCCCCTATCTCAATATCTACATCCTCCACAACCACCCTATCCTCCACTCTTAGAGGCAAAACAAAACCAGTACGTCGACTAACCCTCTACACTAACTAAGGAGCGTCCTCCTCCATCGCCTCCTCATCCTCCAACACAACACTCAACCCAACTCTCTCAGTACTGGTCTGGCCACCCCTTGTTCTCACTCCACCACCAGCACCCCCAGGACTAGGATCATTGTAGAATTTGATAAACATCAAATCTTCCCAAGATCACCTGCATGCAAAGCTATTACATAAACAGAAGCAAAAGATAGAAGATAGAAGAATCTATGGCGGCCAAAAGGCCAGAGAGTTGAAAACCATGTTGACAGAAATAAAGCTTCTATATTCAACAATGAAATGATTTACAATCTCGGTACTGAAATACAAAGCGGTGAATCCTTATAAAGGATACCGAAACCCTAAAAGGGAAACTCTCAGAAATAGAAACTGCCTAAGTAAAACTTAAGCACTAAAGAGTAATTACTAAAGATTACTCTAACACCCCGCCTTAAGTGTAACTTAGGGAGAAGCAAAACTGCTAAACTACTACAGAAAACAGGAAAGAAGGGTCCCGGCAACAAGGCCTGATCAAGTACCCAAAACATAAAGGGAAAAGATGTCCCAGAGAGAGGAACAAGAAAAGAGCAAGAAGCATCTCCGAAGCATGTCTGAAAACTCTGTCAGAAGATACTGCTGGAACCCCCACTGAAGTGCATGACCAGGTAGAGAAGACAAATGTATGAAGAGCTAATCAATCGAACCAGGAAGCAATAGAACCAACAGGTGGACCCCCCCATAATGCTGAACTGGGAGAGGTGACAGGAACACTGAAATGCAGTACCAGAAACAGCTGCAGAAAAAGAACCAGGAACACCAACAGTGCAACAGAAGCACACACACAGGATAAAGGGTGGTGTCATAGACACACTACATGGGCTAATGTCGTGGAAGGTACGCTCACTTGACAAAATTGGATGCGCCTAAAGCGACAAATGCATCATAATCCCCCCGTGGCACTTTATAACAGAGTGCGAGTACTAAAACTGAACCAAGTGTACAAGATCCAAAAATGCAGAAGAAGGCACTTTATCTCAGTGTGTTTACAGAACAAAAATGCGACAGAAGGAGCATGCAAGCTCAAAATTTAGAAAGAAGAGTGAGAAATGAACTCAGAAGAAGAGATCCCAGGACCTGTAGAACCAAGCACACCACCAGAGGGCATAAACTGCCAACCGCAGAGGAGTGAAAACCCAGAGAAAAATATGGAAAAATAACCTCTGCCACTAAAAAGAACACTGAACCAGCTTTTCGACGATATCTCGTTTTCCGAAAAAGGAGTCCGGATGAGCTAGATATGACTCCCGGAAGGCAAAAGGAGACATCAGACTTCAACAGAAAAAACACTACTGAAATAGTGAACCCAAAAAACCAAACCACCATTGTCGGAAAGATCTTGGAAAGAGCTTTCCAACGATATAAGGAAGTCTAAAAAAGACCTCCGTATGCTCCCTGTAGAGCGAAAACAGTGAAAGGGCCCCAAAAAGCTCAACAGGCCATGTTTTAAGCCCCAGGGGCTAAAAAAAATAGGCCCCCGAGCACATGGCGCGCGCCGGGGGCTGAAATATGGGCCCACGGTCACCATAGGACCGGCCGCGAGCAGTCATAAGCCTGCGGGGGCTGAGTAAAAGGCCCGCCACCGGCGGAGCGGTGGCCGGGCGGACGCCTGGTGCCGCGGGTGGAAGAGCTCCGGCGGGGGCACCCAAAGCGGAGCGGCACCTGTGTGAAGGAAGGGTGGGGCGGCGGGTGCTAGAGCGGCAGTGGGGGCCGCAGCGTTGAAAGGGCGGCGCCGGCCGTGGAAACGGGCGGCGACGGGCCGCGGATCTGCAGCTGCGGCGGGGAGTTTGGGTGGCGGGGCCGCTGTAGGTGGCGCAGTAGAGAAATGCGCAGCCGGGGGCCACGCCACGGTGGTGCGGCGGCGGCACCCCAATAAAACACTACGGGCGTTTTAAATAACGCAAAAAACCTTTAAAAAAAATGTTTTTTAAATTTTTTCTCGTTTCGCGTGCCGTACGGCCCTTGAAGGCCGAAAAAAATTCCCCAGAGGCCCCGGTGTCCAAATCGGACAAGCTTTATATGGATTCTAAGGTTTTTGGGCCTTCTAGACGCAATGGCAGTGTCTGTTTGGGCCCAAAATGCCTCCAAAAATAGAGACCCCCCAGAACCAATAAACAAATGCCAGAAAATAACTGGCGAACTGAAAACCCTTTGTGCTTCAACGAAGAACGAACAGCCACCAACATGAAAGCTCTGATACCATGTAGAATTTGATAAACATCAAATCTTCCCAAGATCACCTGCATGCAAAGCTATTACATAAACAGAAGAAAAAGACAGAAGATAGAAGAATCTATGGCGGCCAAAAGGCCAGAGAGTTGAAAACCATGTTGACAGAAATGAAGCTTCTATATTCAACAATGAAATGATTTACAATCTTGATACTGAAATATAAAGCGGTGAATCCTTATAAAGAATACCGAAACCCTAAAAGAGAAACTCTTAGAAATAGAAACCGCCTAAGTGAAACTTAAGCACTAAAGAGTAATTACTAAAGATTACTCTAACAATCATCTCCACCATCATCTCCCCTCCCCTGTCCTCCATCTTGACCTCCATCTAGGCCTCCATCTCTACCTCCATCCTAGCCTCCAACCCTACCTCTATCTTGACCACCATCTCTCCCTCCATCTTGACCCCCCTGCCTCGTCTTACCTGACCGTGCCTCCTCATGATAGTCCTAGAAATGGGACAAGAGACATCTCTAAGTGGAACTAGCTGGGTCTATGTCCAATGAGCATCATACTGAGGAGTGGTGCCTACAAAATATCAAATTCAAATATCAGTACCACATCAGATGAAGAAACCAGTAGATAAGAGCATATAGACTAAGAAATCAGTAAGGGAATTATACAAAAATATCATTACACAAACATACCTGCATCTATAGTGGTAGATTTGCATGTCCAAGAAATAGGAAGTAAGCCTACAAAATTAGTCTGCACAACATCTAGTGAAATAACACCACCCTAGACTGTAGACTCCCTTGACCTACAAGAAAAATAGGCATATGTAGCAGACACATCCTGCTGCTCCCCAAACTATCACAACACCCTTTTGGTGTTGTGAAAATCAATCATATATACATGGTCAGTGACATGACCAATCAAGTATCTCCTCTGATGGAAAAAAGGAAGATGGATATCCTCTCCATCCTACATAGGGCACTCTCTATATGGTCTCCAAATGAAATTAGGCATCATATCCAACTACTATCGCCAGTACATCAAATGACCCATGTGAGTCTGGAAAATGGCTCCATCATACATGAACACATAAGGCCTATCTATAGGCATATCACAGGTACCAACAGGATGACACAACAATGTGCTCCCACGCCCATATCTGCAAGAGGGTTGCACCACAGCTGAGCGACATACCATTAAGGTAAGCCATGTAAAACATATCAAAGTGCATATGAGATAACATGCATGACCCCCATGCATATACAGTATGATCACAGACCATACTCTGTAATACCAAACCAAAGCCAACCGAGAATCTACACTGGCGATGATCAGGGCATAAGATGCCACATATCAAACTACCTAGTAAGGTAGACAACCTATCGAAGCCCAAGCCAAATCGGGACCAAGGAATATCATAATCACTTGATAAACCAAGCTAATCCTAGGGCAATCCAGACAACTCAGTCAAAGAAACAATACCAAGTCCGGTAGCATACTCCACATGTGCACCTTGAATCGAAAGCTGAAGGATGCGGTAAACATCCTCTAAAGTAACAATACACTCTCTAGTGGGTAACTAGAAAGTGCATGTCTCCGAATTCCATCGCTCTACAAGAGCCGAGATTAGAACCCTGTTGGTCATGATCTCTAGCATGTAACAAATGTTAGAAATATAGATGGAGTAACTGAGAGGGGAGGGGTGAATCAGTTACCACAAAAATAAATCCACAAGTCCCTTAGATGTCTTTAATATATACTGCTGTTACTCAGTAGATTAACTTATTATTGTTCATTAAACATTCATAGTTATTGACATGCATAAATCAAATAGCATAAACATAAGTAACACCAGATATAACGTGAAAACCCAATTTGGGAAAACCACCAATGCAACTAGTTACTGATTTTCACTCTTCTGAAGTGAGCCCTGTTAGGAGCCAACCCTGTTAAAGGTTACAAAACACACT